>SSNR01000038.1:1153368-1177932 GCA_006937965.1 Callopanchax toddi | reverse complement strand
GTCAAGTAATTTAATAAGCCTGCTGTCAGCTATAAAAGAAGCATGTGTGCCTTTTATTTGCAAAAACTCCAGCCAAGCTGAGCCCTAAAAATCTGTGATTATAAAAGCCTCTGCAGTTGTGAGGCTTCGTGTGTGTGAATGTGTGCACATAGAGGTCAGCAGGAATGAGGATACGGAGTGAAAGCTGCACACAAAATGAGTAAATGAAGGATTTATTAGGTGTGTGATGGCCACAGGACGGCTCTTTCTTGGCTGTCGATCTTTGTTGATGTCCAGTTTGTTTGTGTGTGTGTGTGTGTGGATTTTCTAATGTGCAGCGAAGCCAGATTAATGGAACACTCAGCACGCTAACTCCAAGCAGACCACCAGCATTGCGTTAACCTCATATTCTGAAATATTGAATGAGAAAGGCCATGAAATTTAGTATAAAGTTGAGTATTATGAGACCACCTATACACCTGTCCATCTCATTTTCATCTAGTTTAGTTGTTTTTTCTCCTTTTGTGTAGTTTTCAAAACCATGAAGTTAGATTTCTTCCTAAAACCCGTCGAGGACACAGGATACTCTTCCTTAAAAGGCTCGGGCTCCACTTTATCCGTTACCTTGGCAACTCTGAGTATCTCATTTATGTTTTTCAGCCAAACGCTCTCTGGTGTATGTCACGAAGCTCGCACTCATACGTGCAATCTCGGACGCCCAGAGAGCTGTTCCAGAGTACATCCTATTCATCAAATCCGACCTTGTGAAAATGAAGACCTGAGTACAGTCCTCTAAATCACAGGGATGAAATAGAAAGGAGGAGGGGAAGCAAAGGTCACCTTATTACCCCACACCTGAGCTGTTCTGGAGCCGATCATGTTAAGGTAAAGAAGATAGAAAGCTGTATATTCTATCGTTTTAGAGCTTTACAAATAACCACATTTGCATTTAATTATTTTGCCACCTTCCACTTTGCAAAGCGTGTCAGTGTGAGTAAAGATGGCCGAACAAGGTCCTAGCAGTGTATGACATTTTTAATTATGACTCCTACACACTCTGTGGAGCAGCATCCAGTGATATTTATCCATATTTATCCATACTATTCTATTACCAAGCATTAACACTCTTAGAAGCACACATTTACGTGACTATTTAGGCATTTGGGTTACCGTAGAAGCTCTTCTCTGCTTTTATAGCAGCACTGTGTGTTTATTTCTGTAAATTCAAGTATAATTCAGGTTTAATTACTTGGTGTTTACATGTATTTTACACAAATGTTCAAATTGTTACAACAAAAGTGTCATTTTTATTCTAAAACAACTTAAATATTTTTTCTGTGTTGATTCTTGTGTGATAAAAATAAACTCGGGTCTCCTAAATTTAACTCTCATAAGTTTTAATCACCACTTAACAACTCAACTCTGCCACCTGTTGACATAAATTGGTGTTTACAGCCTTCCTACCATTACAGAAGAAACACATGAGCTTCACATGTTAAATTAACATGTGACATACATGTAAAAAGAACATGTGTGGATTGGAACAAAAACAAGTGAATTTCATATGAGGAAAAAAATATGTTCACATGTAAAAACATGCTAAATTTATGGCATACTATGCAGTTTTGCTTGTTTTTAGCACCCCCTAGTGTCCATTTTAAGTCACTGTCATCAAAAGGTTAGCATTGTCTTTGCTCAGAAACCCCTAAATCTACCTGTTGAAATGTCTCCTCAGCCTTCACTGCTTTCTACTGGAGCGGTTCATCACTCAGTCAAAGAAATCAGCTGTGTTCAAGCAGCGAGAGATGGAAAAAAAATCAGGAATCATGAGCTAAAAACACTCCGGAGCTAGCATAACAGCTAGCTACATTGGGTTAGCCTAACCCTCGCGAGATACGTGACTTTGAGACTTCAGGGCGCCGAAACGGAGACTCTGAAGTTGCAAACGTGGTATTCTGGACACAATGGGCTCACATGCGAAAAACATATTAAAGTCATGTAGTTTTCGTGAACTTCATGAATAATCGTGTTAAATTGTGATCGGAGTATTGACCGAAACAGTTATTAGTCAAACTGTCCTTTACGATTAGCATGAAACCTTCCTATTCAGAACCTTTGTTGAGTTTTAAAATCGCAGACCAAACGCTGAGTGAAACAGGGAGACATTAATTAAACTAAATGATCCTTCCTATACAAAACACTTAGCAGCATTTGTCAATGAACGGACAAGACGAGCAGCTCCTGCAGGGTGACATATAGGTGTGTATTGTAGGGCTTCAGGGCAGCCTTACAAAGAAACAGCTGGAGGAAAGTGTTTGTGATTGGATAAAGACCCCGAGATCTGCTGTGAAATAAAAATAAATGAATTATCACACAAAGAGGGGAGGAAAAACCCAGACAAAGCACCCAATCTATGTCGGAGTTTTTACATTTCGTGGCCACGTCTCTCTCATCCTCCCCCATCGAGTTTTGCAGACGCGGCCGGGACGGCTTTCTAGTGGCTCTCTGGGACTCATAAAAACACTGAGGGGCTTGTTCTGTACAGTGACATGATCACGAGTTCGACTATAGCTTAAGAACACACACACACACATAAGATAGTGAGGCAGACTGTGAGGCGATTGTTACCAGATGAGGGAGGTCATCAGTCTGTGACATACAAAAGGTTGCAGCAGCTTGTCCTCATCCTCTCCTTTATTGTGTGAGTGTGGATGCACACGTGTGTTACCAGGAGAGGAAACAAAACTGTTTTTTTAAAGCGTTTTCAAGTAGTTCTGGGGGAAGGGGTCTTTAATGAATGAAGGGAGGACTAACCCCCGCCCCTTTTTGAATTCGATGAGCAGGCAGCTGCCCTACGTTTCATTCATACAGACAGGCACGTTTAATTTGACAATTATAAGAACAAAAGACTTCATTTAAGGCACAGTTGGAGGCTGTGTACATGCATGTGTTTCTAAATGACACAGAAAGGAAATTCATGTGGATAAACCTGTAAAATATCTCTAATAAACCAGTTTAGATTAGAACGCAGGGGGAAATGGAATAAACCTAAGTGTGGTTTTTGCTCATTTAAACCACCGTGCCAGTTTGAGCATGGCATATTTACAGTTGTGGAAAGCAGGCATTACCTCAGTTTACCTCAAAGCTGCTGCAGACCACAAGGGTTTAAAGGTGATATGAATAAAATCCTCTGCGGCCGGCTGGGGATCGTTTACCTCACGTTGAGCGTCACACTTTCAGATGCCGGAGAAGAGAGCCGACGGCTTACTCAAGCAGAAACTTCATCTGTCTTTGGAGGCGAAATGACGCCACAAAAGACTGCACACATCCAAACAAAACATGCTGCATGCAGAGAGAAAACTATGCAGAGCTGAAGCGTGTTTCTTAGGAGGTAAATAAATGCGTTCTGGCATCAAGAATGCAGCCGTTTTGCCAAATTACAGGGGATTGTTATTTCTCAGACAGCTGCGTGTAATCCTAGCTTTTCAAGTTGTGGGCCAGAACGAACTGCATACAAATCTGAGGTGACTGCCTTTATCTTTATGCATGTTACATATGACCTAGCCTACATTGATTTCAATTATGCAGTTTAGGATTTGCTCATTTTTTGGGGTATTTGATGTAAACTCATCACAAAAACAGACACTTGATCCATTTTTCTCATTAGAGGCTAAGAATCTCCATCACTGCTTATCAGAAGATGCAGACACCAAAACCCACTCCTTCTCTCCCCACCTTCATCCTTCTGTTTCTTCCCTGTGGTCCTGAGAGTCCTGCTACCATGGTTACCACTGAACGATGGCTGCAACCCTTTAAAACCCATCGTGCTTCCCCCCACCACACACATACAAACCGTGCTATCGCTACGTTGTAACCATAATTGTCTGGGTGAGACTCAGACAGGCCGTCTGACAGCAATGAAAAATAACGTCATAGTGGACGATTTCTCTTTCTCTCTCACACACACACACACACTTCTATAGCACTCGTCGTCCTCTGTTTGTTCTAATTTGCAAGGACAGATGAAGTTTGATCATTGCAGCAATTACAATCTTATCAGTGGCGTGCAGCGAACAACTGTGACTCCATTAATAGCAGAATTTCTTAAAAAGAGGCACATGCAAATCCCCTCTGCAGCGCTCCGCTTGTCTTTTCTTTTTTTTTATAAACATGAGCTGAACCATGTGTGCATGAAAAGGTAAGGAGGAAAGGATCGGCCGGTTTCAAGGGCGCACTCAGACAGATAGAGGTGAAGTCATGCACACACACACATTCACACACGTAATAGTGATGAATTGGGCTTGGCCCCACCTCCGTCTGTCCCCCTCCTCCTCCTGCTCCTCTTTCGTTGACATGGCAACCATCAGCATTGCCTCAGCCTCCCGCGCTCACGCTTTTCACACCAGCCTTCTTTGTATTCAGTCTTCCTTGTGGCTTTAACGCCGTCTCAGATCTGCTGAGTCGTGATCTCTTCCTTCACAAGTCATTCACATATTGCTGAATGGCTTCTTCTCACCAAATGATAGGATACTTATTTTAAATGCATATAAAATTTAATAATATGCATATTTGGACTGTGTTTGGACGCAGTCTTTCAGGGAACATAGAAATTATTTTAAACATGTTGATCTAATCGTATCAGCACCAATTAGCTGGACTAGCTTCAAGCTTCTGCAGCATCAGTGAGAATTTAATAAAATAAAAAAAACATGTTTAATTCCTGTTTTCTGCCTCAGGACAATATTAATAGTCTCAGACCATGAAGCCAGTGTTAGAATAGACATAATCTAATTTACGACAAATGTGTTGTCCTGAGAAAAGATGAGAATATGAGCGCAATGAGGATATGTGGGTTTTTAAAACACATGATTATTGTTTTTAATGGAAAAGTTCCCTCTTCTGAGGTTTTTTGTTAAATTAAAAATGTGTTCTTTTTATCCTAAATTAGGATAAGTTTCCCAGCAGCATCAACACAGCATTAGCAGTGACTTGAGTGAGTTGACTTTACTTTTTGTCAATTTAATCATCAAAATGGAAGAAAAAATTTTTAAAAACACACAAAAAAACTGTAATTATAATTTTGGCTAATGAGATTAAACAAAAGAAATACAAAATCTTGTAATGAGTCAAGAACAAAGAGGTGGAAGCTCCTGCGTCGATGAACAGAGACTGCATAGAAAGGAAATAATGAAAACAGTGCATGTCTCGTCTCGTCTTCTTCCGCTTATCCGGGTCCGGGTCGCGGGGGCAGCATCCCAATTAGGGAGCTCCAGATAGTCTTCTCCCCAGCCACTTCCACCAGCTCCTCCGGCAGGATCCCAAGGCGCTCCAGGGCCAAACCAGAGATATATTTTCTCCAGCGTGTCCTGGGTCGACCCGGGGGCCTCCTGCCGGCAGGACATGCCTGAAACACCTCCCTGGGGAGGCGTCCAGGGGGCATCCTAACAAGATGCCCGAACCACCTCAACTGGCTCCTTTCGACATGGAGGAGCAACGGTTCTACTCCGAGTCTCTCCCGAATGTCCGAGCTCCTCACCCTATCCCTAAGGCTGAGCCCGGCCACCCTGCGGAGAAAACCCATTTCGGCCGCTTGTATCCGCGATCTCGTTCTTTCGGTCATTACCCAAAGCTCATGACCAGGTGAGGATTGGGACGTAGACCGACCGGTAAATCGAGAGCCTTGCTTTCTGGCTCAGCTCCTTCTTCACCACAACAGACCGGTTCAGCGTCCGCATCACTGCAGACGCTGCCCCAATCCGCCTGTCGATCTCCCTAATGATCCTAGGAGCTATGTTGTCTGGGGCACTTGTGCCCCTGGTAGGGTCACCCATGGCAAATTGGTCCTAGGTGAGGGGTGAGACAAATTGCGGTTCAAAAGACTCTTCATGGAAATACAATCTACGAGCCAGTGTACCCGGCCCGGAGGGTTACCGGGGTCCCACCCTGGAGCCAGGCCTGGGGTTGGGGCCCGTGAGCGAGCGGCTGGTGGCCGAGCCTTCGCCCATGGGGCCCGGCCGGGCCCAGCCCGAACTGGATACATGGGCTCATCCACCTGTGGGCCCACCACCTGCAGGAGGAACATGAAGGGTCTGGTGCATTGTGGATCGGATGGCAGACCGAGGCGGGAGCTTTGGCGGTCCGATCCCCGGACAGGAGTGCATGAAAGTGTTTTGTAGTATTTTGAAATATAAAATCCCAAAGAAAGATACTAAAAAATGTACAGCTTTGCAACTCAAATTAAAGGGCTTTTTGAGACTTTAATATTTTTGAGATTTTAAGTGTTTCTGTGTAAAACCTTTAGAACATAATACATCTAAAAAGGCCACTCAGGAGATAATCTACAACAGGTATCATCTTTAAAACAGTTTAGATTAATAAATAACTCCACAAGTTGGAAAATAAATGTTCATTTAAGGATTTTAGTTCACTATTTTATATTTATTTACTGCGTGCAATTACTCTAGCAACATATATCTAGCGATCGTGATTTCAGTCATCTAACATCCGACTCTTGCAGCTTATCACCAGCACGGTTCACTTCATCGGAGCATTAATTATTACAACATATGTGATTCCCAGACTAAGCTGCATCATCTGTTCTGCACTTCCTGTGATCGTAGTTTCTCCATCTGCGTGACTTGAAAGAACCATTCTTTAGATAAGAAACAAATAATAGCCTTCGATAGATTCACATTAGCTCTCACATCCGGCGCTGGAGCAGCGGTTCTGGCGCTCCGAGATCCCCGCAATCAAGCAGCTCCTCTGTAATTGTCCCCTGAAGGGTCAGCTAGCGATGTGTGTGTGTTTAGAGGGTTTGTGTGGTGTGCGTAAATGTTTGTGCGTGCTCACATGCGTGTTTGTGTGACAGGATCAGAAATCACTTGCAGGTTTTTACTACAAAGGTTGGGATACAACTAAGCCAAGTGTCTGCACCTTTTATAGACACAGAGACTGATCTGATCACTCAGTCCTTCCATTAACAGCTCAAAGCTTCAACACTTGAAAATAGATTTTCAAACCCTCTTCCTTTTGTTTTTAGATGTTTAAATGTTGACGTTACCTGGTGCAGATCCGTATTACGTTCCTATTATCCATCTCTTTGGTTTCTTTTATAGGAGCTCGGTAACATCTTCTAACAGTAATAGATTCCAGGCACGCCACTTCTCCCTTATCTTTCCTGATCATGCACCTTGGCTTGAAAACGTTGCCTATTTTCACCTCTACTCCAAAGAGCTGCAAAATATGCGTGTTATTTCAACGTTTGGAGATTTATTTCAAGTAGCATAAAGAGCTGCTTAAATGCACAGCGCACACCAGGGTGTGTTTGGCCACAACGATCCCGATCCAAAACCGCAGGGGCTGAATTTGGGCCGCGTGCACCAGGAATGTTGGTTCTCCTAAATTGACATTAAATCTGACACATCCTTACTCAAAAAGTTAAATCACTTACAGCAGCAAAGACAGCGAGAGAAGAGGGAACACAAGCCAAATGAGAGGATTTACCTAACCTCGGCCGACACCAATCAGCCGGGCCAAACGCCTGTTAAAGTACTTAAGGTGAAACGTCACGTTGCAACTACTGTTTCATGTCAGGGAGAATCATCAAGCAGCTCCAGTAAAAACACCTCAGGTGTGATCTGACTTCTGTCAGAGAGCTTGTACGAGGTATGGATTGCAGGAAGGGAATAAATACTGAAAGGTGACAGGATAGATGACGAATCATTTCTCGTTAACGACTCGTTACAGTCAGGCTGCACGCAAAGAAAGGACCCGGACCACCATGAAGCCAGGCAGAAATTAAAATCATGCATAGATCTGCTTTAAGATAGATAGTTAAAGCTAAAATCCAAGAAATGCAAACTGAGTTAAATGAAATTTGGTCTGTTAATTTGCTGCAAACTTGTGCGAAAAATTCAAATCTTTTGAATTTAATAAAACAGTATTTTAGATTAATATTCTGCCTCTCCTTTGTTAAAATTCACAATGACTCAAATCTTCTTGTATTTATAGTATTTTTCTTCAGTTTTATATTCTCACCATCCTACTGAATCATTAGCCGTCGTCGCTCTTTCACTCCTTCCAGTCACTTTACCCTCGCTGTTGAAGATTTTCACAGTTCATTGAAACAAATCACAGCAGCTGCCTGTGCAAACAGCGGAGTTATTTCCACTCGTGTTGTACTTCCAGTCCTGTCTGAATCACCGCAAACCACGAACGCACATGAGCGCTCACGTGCACGCAGTGGAAATAAAGTTTCCTACTTAATGTGGTTTATGCCCTTAAAGCCTTAGAGCCTCCACTCCGGATTCGTCGTGTGCTCCATTTCATTTTTCGACGTGGATTTAATTAAACTTACCTGATACCGTCTAGTTTTAGAAGCTAAAATGTCCAACATCACTGGACAATAGAAGTTTAAAAGATGCATAAAGAAGTAGTAGTGGAGGTTAGCGAGGGCAGGTAAAGATCTCTAGTAAAATATTCCTCTTCAGGCAGTGGAAACTTCGCTTTCACCCTCATTCAGCGTCGCTCTAACCTTAAATAGGCATCTCACGGTGAGAACCTTTCTTATAAAAGCCAGCGTTCCACCCCAAAAAAAGACAATATGAGGTGCTCGCTTGACAGACGTGCATCTGGGAGTAGTAAAGCAGGCGATAGACGTGATGCGGACCGTACTGTATATAAAACATCTCTCAGTGGTCACTCTGTGATCTCACACAGACAAGCTAAAATCAGTCATGTTTAATGCTGTGTCTTTTGGCACCATTAACACAGAGCTAAATCTGGAATACTAATGTTCTCTTCTCCGCTTCTCTCTGCAACCCTCAGAGTTTTGAGCCCTGAAGGTGAACGGGAAGTCAAAAAAAGGGGGGGAGTTGATTAAATGAGAAATGCAACTGCACCATCTTTGACCCCTGAGAGATAAATAAACACAAATGGGACAAAGTTGAATCACCGCTAAGGGTTTGGCTACTAACCAACCTCTGTGTCAGTCCTCAGACCCAACAGACTTCCTGTCCTGAAGTCTATTTCTTTGTAAAGTTAAACAACAAAAACGGATACACTGAGAGGCGAGTGCTCGTGTCGCCCTTCACCCCACTAACCACCTGCCGCCCCAAGGTGAAGAAACCCTCCCTAAGCAAATATAACACCGAGGAGCACAGGATGCATGCTAATTTACACCATCTTAACTCAGTGTGGGCTAAATTAGATTAGTGTGACCTAATAAACTGCTGAGATCCCCACGTCACCTGCTGTTCTGGTGAAGTGTGGATGACTTTCACTTTCTGAGGTTGTTCATTCTCGTTTCAAGCTGTGGTGAAGAAATAGAACAGAACAGCAACAAGAGTCCAGATAGAGACAAATTAGAGGCTCAGATAAATAGTGAAGATGTCAGGAGAGCCAAACAGGACAAATCAAAAGCTGCTCGTGGTTTAAAGAGAAAGACGGCTTTCAGGTGTCTGGATTCTGTATCCGGTGTCTGCAGCAGGTTGATATCAGTGTAGATTAGTGGCACTATCTCCTCTGGTTTTGTGCTAGAGATGAAAGTGTTTATATTGTTGGTGTCAGACTGATGAGAAACCTTTCTCACTAAAGGTTCTTCTATTGTGTTGTTCCTGCACATTTCTTCCTAAACAGATGGACGTTCTTATAGCACTGGGTCAACATTAACACAATGGTGCTTGGACTGCATCAGGTGCAGGATGCAGCAACGAAAAAACTGAAAAAGTGTCAAAAGGAAATGTGCTTTGATGGAAGCGGTGAAAAAAACATGCAAGAATGTCTTTGTTTAACTGCTGCAGACTCATTCATGATGGAATAAAGCAGGTTTGTGTCGCTGTGTCTGAAACTCCATCAGCCGTGGATTTCACTGCAGGTTTTAACTACTGGCAGCAAGTTTTCTTAAAGTTTTAAAACATTTACCCAAGGCTCTCAGTTTCCACATATCAGTGGCAGGGTTGTAATTTTGAACATGCAGGATCGAAAGTTTTTAACTGATAGTTGAACCATCTCAACCTGGTGAGTCAGAAAACGTGAGTTTGACATTCCAAGTGAGAAATTTGCAATTTGATTAGACTGGGACTAGAAATACTGTGCATGTGCACAAATGTTCCAGTTATTCAATATTTAAACATGTGCAAAACTGTCTTAATCCAACAGAAAATTAGCATATTTTCTTTTAGTTTGGGTTTTATGAAAGATTGGCTCCAGCAGTGGCGTAGATTTGCGTTTGACATTGGTGGGGACCAGGATGTGCGGTGTTTCAGGCGTTCGCCGAAACAGGGAGTGCAGATTAAAGCGATCTGTCTTGGTCCCAGTCTGGACCATCACCCTGGGCAGGTGCCATCATAAGCGGCTTGCCACCCACGTCGGTCAATCCAGACTTGCATGCATCCTTACCCTGGACACAGGTCCGTCCGTGGACTCCACACACAGCACCTGGTCCGCTGGGCTGCACGTATTATTGGAGAGGATGCAGCGCTATTTCTGCACCCCTGGATCGAATTATTGGTGGGGACAATTCAGTGATTGCTGGGTATTGGTGGGGACATGTCACCTCTGTCCATGCCAAATCTACGCCTATGAGCTCCAGTCTTCAGTTTTACCACCCAGTTTACAATCTCAGGAGTTGATTTCCCCAGCAGCAGATAGGACTTTGAGAATAGTTGTAAACAAAAATCTGTAGACCAGAACTCAACACACGGTGAGGAGGTAACAGATTTAAATGGATTCCCATGACCTCACGACCTGCAGTGTACAGTAAAATTGGCTGGAAGTTGTGTTTTTTGGATCAATTGGCAACTTTAAAATAAAAAAAGTACCTTCAGTGTCTGAAATCCTCATTATTGATTGGTTCATTATTGATTTATATCAAGCCAACAAGTCAAACACTTGGTGCTTCCACAGTTGTTTTACTCTGCTTTAAATGGTTAGAAAAGCAAGCGAGCTGAAATGGAGTGAAGTGAACCGTGAAAACCTTCAGATAACATGAACAGAATTATTCCCAAAAATGTTAATGATGCGTAAACTATAGTAGGTTTTTGCTCTTTCTTTAAAAGTAAATTATTGGGTTTCTCCAAACCGAGGAAAGAATGTCAAATCCACATTTGGGTCGTTGTAAATCTATTATCTTGTTGAGCAACATCAGGTTGAGCACAAAGGAGGAAATATTCCCTATAATTGATGTAACAGTCATAAAGATGAAGCCCATGAGACGTGAGGTAAAAAACTTTAGGACAATATAGATTGGAGAAAAAGATGCTTTGCACCAGATGAGATGAAGAAATGGAAGAAAAAGAGAGCTAGACTTGGACAAAGGGATGAAAAAAGGAAATGAAAGCAGAAAAACCCTGACTGCCATATGGTACAGAGTATTGTGCTTAATGAGGCATAAGACCATTCCCTCTACAGAGGCTTTGGCTGGTCTGATCACACATGAATGAACACAGATATGTTCTAAAACATGGCGTAGCCCAACAACCTGTGATATGGACCCAGACTAACTAGCTTCAGATAAAGCTAAAGAGCCAAATAGCTCTGCAGCTAAACAAGCGCTGTTTGCTACGAGTGAAAAAACAGAGAGGCTTTCAAGATCAGTGGAAAACCTGGGCTCTAAGCTGGTGCCTCAATAAAATAAAGAATATAGTGTTTTTATTATAAAGTTTCACCGTTGACACCAGTCTGAGAACACCTGTGGTTACAGTGTTAGTCATGCAGCTCTAAGAAAAATGTTCCCACATTTGTTTCCACCGTCGGGTGTTGTGGTGACATTATAACGTTTCAAAAAGATGGACATAAAATGTCAAGGTGTTTACTTTCCTCTAATAATCCAGTTTACAGAGGAAACAGTCATTATGAAAGCTGTCTTCACTACAGTCTGCAGACCTCACAGAACAAGAAGTCACCCTCCAAAGAAATCCCGATTTAACCACCGCACGTTGCTGGACCCACTGGCCTTTTTCCACAAGACTAGAACGTAAAACCCTTCTCTGAGGTCTGAGGTTTTAAAGAGTCAAAACATCCATGGATTAAACATTCAGAGCAGAATGAAGACGTACTCACTAATGCTAATGACCTGTTAACAGATTACCAGCTGGGATAAAATACATTAAACAGAACTGGTACGTGGAAATGCCCATAAATCTGACATGATCAATAATGTGTCCTTTATTGATCCCCTTGGGGAAATTTGACCCATCCTCATCGAGAAGCAGTGGGCTGCCATCTCAGAATGGCACCCGGGAAGCAGTTGTGGGTTTCTCTTCCCCTAGGCTACGGTCGCTCCATGAATATCCCATCCAACAACCAACAAACGTTAAATCAGAAAACTAGCTGAACATTTTAGCATGTTGATGCTAAGGATGCTCACATTTTGTCACCATTCGCTATGGATTCTGTGATGTCAGGTTTTCACCTCAATATTAGAAAAACATACAATATTACTGTTGAATATTACTGGGATGAATACATAATATTAGAAATAGGGGTTGCACGAACTAGTCGACTTTTGTGAGCTGTATGACTTTTTAAACCAAAGGTCGACTAGTCGCTGATTACGTGAACTTTTATTTTGAAGGGGTTTCCTTTGATTAGCTCCATTTCCTTTGATGTGTTCCGGTCTGGTGCTGCGCTATTAAAATGGATATTTACTCAAAGAATACTTCTTGGCAGCTTTTGATGCCCTTGCCAATCGATTGTCCTTATTTAATCAACTTAACGGTGAGTCTTTGCTTTCTTTATCTCTTGTTTTACTAAAAATGCGGCGCTATTCAGCCCATTCAAACCTTCGATGTGCTAACGGCTAAGCTAACGAGCTAATGGCTCGGCTATCGAGCTTTGAGTGATTTTATTCATTAAATAGCGAATGTCTTTGTTATGATTATGGCCGAACAATAGACCACAATCTGACTAAAACTGTAGTTTTAGTCAGATTAAAACTGTTTTGCATATAAACCTGACTAAATGTGACTAAAACTAATCAGCATTTTAGTCTAAAGACTTGATATTAAAACCAAAGTGCTCCTAAAACAACTGCTCTCTCTGAGCTGTTTGTTGTCAGCATAAAAATACATTTTTGCAATAAAGCCTGTGAAGTTTTATAAAGCCGTCCTGTATACGTATGTATGACGTCATCAGTGATTAGTCGAAGTCAGCGCGACTTTTATTACTTGGTAGTCGACTTGTAAAATAGCAAGTCGTTCACCCCCTAATTAGGAATATAACAGTCAAATTACAATAGATTAAGACAAAAAAGCACATTCGGGTAGAGGCATCTGGTACGCACGCGCACTAGCGCACCAGTTATGTGCACTCCTGTCTCTAAGTGAGTTCTATACCAGAGTCTGCTTCCAGATGAACGTCTCCAGAAAACTTAGTGACTTCAGACTACTCAGAACAAAGACAGACCAGTAAATTGAGAGCATTGCTTTCTTTTTCACAACACAACCAAAGTAGCACTCTCATTTCTGCAGACAGGCTCCCTCGCTAGTCCATCTCTTGCTCCATCACTCAAGACAAGACACCAGGATACTTGAACTCCTCTGCTTGATGTGTTGCATCAAACTCATGAAGTCATTGAATAAAAAGCAATGAATATTTATTTTTTGCATGCAAAATGCTAATAAATCCCCCAAATTTAAGGTTAACAACTCCCAATTAAGATGTTTTACATCTTTAAAAATAATCTCATTATCCATCAATCTTGCGTGCACGGGTAAACCAACATGAATTTTCCTGGTGGCACCCGAGCCTCCAGTAGCAAACAGGTGATGAAGTCACAGTGAGTGATGATGGATGTTATGAGAATGGTTCACATAGCAGACACACCATCCTGATCCCTCGTCACACACATGCTGTCAACATCGCCTGCAGCTGAGAGATGTGTGACTCGGTGAGAAACAGACAGAGCCACAGAGTCATGTCAGAACAGAGCCAGCTGTTAGCAGCATGAAACGATCCACCAAATCCTCCATCGCGCCACTGTCTCTTTGTGTGCAAACCTCCGCATTTGTCAACATTTATCACCTGCTAGATGTAACTGATGCGTGTGGTGATAACTGTAACCTGTAGCTTGTCTTCACTTAACTAGGGATCAAAGCTAAACAGAACACACTGACAGATTCATCAAAACACTCAACAGACTACGTTCCAACGAAGCAGCAGGGACTTTTCATTCATTTCACAGCTGCCACTGCAGGAGCGGAGACATTAGGCGGACAATAAATTTCATCCTCCAACACGATTTTTAAGCCTAATAAAATTCAAAGTGAGTGTTTTTTCTGAACCCGGACTTGAGGAGACAGCTTATACTGAAAGTGCAAACTGTGGTTTTGTTCTGGCTCCTTTTTCCTAAAAGGGGTTGAGTTCAGCGTGACACCAGCAGGAGTCTGGTTCAGTGCTACAGGATGAAAAAGATAAATAACCCTCCTGCTTCCAGTGCGTCACCACGTCTCCGGCTTTACTGATATGAGTTTAACAAATGGGATTAGAGGGCAACAACTGTTTGTTTTAAGTCTGCTCAGTTCTTTATGGATGTTATACAGACTTTTAGCAAAAGGTTTTCAAAAAGTGCAATGCCTTACCTCTCTGACAATAAACAGTGTTCGTCTATGTTCTAGTGGAGGATTCAGAGGGACAAACTCCACCTGCAAAAGGAAAACTCCACTGTGTACACATGCTGAAAGAGAATCTGAGGTAAATTTATTATTTTTATTTTTGAAAAGTTCAATTTTTTTAATGGAGGGGGCTGGGCTTAAAACTTGTACTGCAGCCAACCACTAGGGGGTATTTTTCCATTCATTATGGCTCCGTATTACATCACCTCTATCTAGTTATCATAAATACTAGGGATGACGCGATACCACTTTTTCAAACCGATACTTGGATCTGAGTACTTGCCGATACAGCGTACCAATACTTCTACCACACAAAAAAATGCAATGAATTGGAAGACAGGTTTTATTTTCTTCTCTGCTTGTTACAGCAAATGAGGGTGAATTAGATAAAAGAATAAAATATTAATAAAAATAATCACAAAACTAAAATATTAGGTGAACAACCTACCTTCTGACCGCAGTCAAAGCAATTGCATTGGTATCGGTAAACTTTAGCGAGTACAAGTACATTGGTACAGTATCGATGCACCCCTAATAAATACCAATGGTTCATCCATAAATGTTTGGAGAAAAAAAACTGGGGATGCACCGATGCCAGATTTTTTAAAACCGAGAATGAGTACGAGTACTTACATATAAGTACTTGCCAATACCAAGTATCGATACGAGTACTAATAAATGATCTAAATCATGGTTTGGCACGACAGAAAAAAATGAGTCAAATACTAGTTTTGCCTTTTTAAAATATACTTTTTAAACACAATAACTTTGATTATCAGCAGCAGGTCAGGATCTGTCAGCTGGTTGTTTCACTATTAAATAAAAAGTCACATTAATCTGAAGTAAACGTTGATGTAGAAGCTTTACTGGTTTCTTCTGTGTAGCTGTTAGCAAAACGTTAGCAGCTAAATTAAACATGCTAACGCTTCGGGAATCAATCGGGCATTACGAACGGATTACTGGTACTTTACTAAACCAAACGTCGGTACTGTGAGGACTCAGACAGATTGTGTATACTACTAATAAATAAAAACAAATACTACTACTAATATGACTACAACACAAGTAGTAACTCCATCTAGTTAGCTCCAGTTAGCTGCTGTTGTCTCTGGCTACAGCTTGGGCAGGGCATCACGCTATATCGGTTCCATGGTATCAGAGTACTTTTATGAGTATCTGACGGATACTTGATACTGGTATTGATGCATCACGAAAAAAACTGAGATTTTCTGAAAGCTGAGTCCTAAAAACGTTATTCTTGATCCTTGCAAGTACTATAACATCCTCAGGTTTTCTACATATTTTGTACACTATAATATAAAGAGAGACATTTAAGCAGTTCTCTTGATTCTCAGTTTATCTAAATCTTTCATTTTTTCTCTATTTTTACAGTAATTTCAAGCATTTAATTCATATTTTATCAACAAACACTGCTGAACATCAAACCTCGGTTCTGGTCTTGTGCAGTATCAACAAGCAGTACTCCATCTCTTTGTACGTGTCCCCGATGAGCACATCTGTGTGTCTGTCTGAGAGATTGAGTGCCGTTTAACAGGCTTGACCAGAAAACCACATGCTGAACATCACAGGGGAGAAGCATCACCTGCTGAAAGTGATATCTTGGCTTCTGCAGTGTACACAAGTACACATAGACAGATGCATGACACGCAGATGTGCACCTGCACATATGCTTGCATGAGAGCTTTCTGCTTTGATGCCTTGTACTCAACTACCTCAAATCATTTCCCCATAATAAGGCCTCTTTGAGTAGATTTTTTATCTTTATTGTATTTGGAAGGATTTTGTAGTTTTCTTTCATGATCGTTTTGTCTTGCTCATAAATTCGTCTCTACAGGTGGTGCGTTTGCTCCCAGTGCTGCCTGGTTGTGTGAAAGTCTGCATGTCACCGGGTTTTATAAAACCTCTGTAAACACACATACCATAGCAGAATACTACACACACACACACACATGAATTCAAAAACACGTGCAAGGTTTTGATCAAATATAATAAACATTAATTTGATATATGCTTGATTCTTCTCACCGTCATTCGCAATTCGCCCCATTCTCACGACCTTTTAACACCTCAGATTGTGAAAGTGGTTATGACGGATATGCACGCCCTACACACACACACACACACACACACAAACACACACACACAGACATTATAACCTCACACGCCTGGGAAATACTTCAAGGATGCAGAGGAAAAGGAAAGCAAGGAAACCAAGAAATAAATAACTCCTTTGTGTTGTAGCTACACAAACAGAGCAGCACGTTATAGAGTGCACAAACTGATAAGACACTTCCTAACTACAGCGCGCGTGTGTGTGTACTAGCAAAGAATGGGAGAAGAATGAAAGATTTAAAGAAAGAGAAACAGTAACAGTGCAAAAAATGGAGAAATTGTAAGACATTACCATAAGACAAACTAGAGCCAGACTATAATCCAAACAAAAAGATCAAACTGCATTGTAAAGTCTTCTGATAGCACGTTTCCTTGCTTTGATAATAAATATTGACAGTTTATTCATCATTTAATACAAAAATAGCAAACCAAGCCAGCCAGACCAGCATGATCACTTTAAAATCCAAACAGTGATTACCATCTACTTTAAATATTGATACAATACCGAGAATGGTCTGCGTTTGTCCCGACTCTCAGGAACGTGACAAAATCCCTGATTCTAAATAATACCCAACAAAACGGTAAACTAGTTCACCGGCTGACCCAAATCAGTCGTTAGCTGACAGAGGGGGTTACCAAAGGCGCCACAATCTCAACCTGACAGTCAAATTAAGAATAATACAGAACGAATCTGGACAAAGATCCATTAGTTTATTAGGCTGGCTTCAACATTATTTGTGAGCATGTGTGTTCAATCTGTGAGGCCACATATTCCACTGACTGAGGAGAAAAAAAGTTTACAGCAGCTACCATTTTACTGCAAATCGCAACCCTTGTGGGGAGACGTTTGCTTGGAGACTCTTGGCTCGGTCACAGAAAACCCTGAAAAACGTGCTGGAATGAGCAAATCACATCTAGTCACTCACTGCTGCACACTGGAAAACCACCCGTGATGTCTGGCATGGGATTACGCCGACAACCAGAGCCAGAATATCTGCCGGCTAAGATTAGAAAATGGGGAAATGGTTGATTAGAAATGTTGCAGCAACTAAAATTGAGGGTTCATTTGAAGAGTGCAAACTAAATGTGCAGTCTGCATCATCACATTGTTACGCTACCCTCACATAGGAGGATGACCGCTCTATGCTCTATGTTTATCTAATGCAATGTGGCTGGATCAGGGAACATTTGGGAAACTTCTCTTAGTGGCTACTGGCCAAAAAAGATTTTCCCTGTTATTTTCTGCATCCTCGAGACGCTCTCCTGCAACCTCACCACACTAAACGTCTGCAGCTCATTCCCACAGTGATCCGTCCATGTTTGTCCACAATCCAACCAGGCCCAGACCTGGCAGGACTCTCGTGGACTGCCTCCGGAAGCATAAAACTGCTGCACAATGGGGTCGTAGCCTGGACATGAGGCCCAAGTGTGGCCATTCTTGTTTTAAATTCTCCAGGACCAAACCATGCTAGTGCACATGTGCTACACCACGCCCGGGATCCTGGTACACTGCCACCACAATGACAAACCATTATGATCTTGCTATAGTAAGTTATCTGCAAGTTTAAAACCATTATAGACCAATTGGGGGTTCCACTGGGTTCCTAATATGCCACAGAAGACTTTGCAAGACTGTGCGAAAACCATCCATGTTACGGGAAATTTTTAACATCGTAACAAGGTCATCATCTGGGAGTCTTACCCTTTTTTCTAAACCCTGCAAAATGTCCAAGCCCATCATTTCCTCTCACATTGTTTCCCTCGGTGCATATATGCTTAAATACATGACAGTTTCCACACAATGCTAATCAGTATCCTTTTTAAATATATGTCAAATGAGCAGCAATGTTCAACACAACTCTCTTTCTGCTTCTAGTTCAGATGGTGTGATCAGTGATCCAGAGTCTTTTATGCAACTCTACTTAGCATACTGTATCTCTGGCAGCATTTTTTAAAACATACTGTGAATGAGAAATCCTTGTTTCTTTTACCCTTTACCCCATTTCATGTCAGAAAGGTAAAACCAACATGGAAAAACACTCAGGCTAAATGGTTCACAATGCCAAGTTCAGACCTTGAAGGAAGACAAGCAGCCAGGCATCCGTTTTCATTTCACAAAAAAAGGTTTTCCTCAATTAAGCAAGCAGTTGGGTTCATGATAAAAGCGAGAAAGTCAAGCTACAGGGAGATAACACACAGATACAGAGGGTGCTAGTTGGGATACCATAGCAACCCAATGAGGTGAGAGAAAGGACATTTCAGAACAGAGTAAATCTCCTCAGACTAGCTTCAGGAATTCAGGTATATGGTCTCACTCCCCTGTCTTGTTCCACTTCTTTTTTTTTTTTGTCCTACCTTTGTAAATCTTTTCCTCCTAAAATGGACAACGAATGGCTGCGCTGCTCCCCTCACAGCACATAGATGTTTTTGGATCCCATCACAATGAGTTAGAGCCTAAAAGTGGGCTGTCTTCTTAAGAGGCTCTCTGAAACAGAACTCTGAGACTGTTTCTAACGTGAGATACCAGTTTTATTTCCATACTGCTTCATGTTAATGTATAAATCAGGTTTATGTCAAGGAAATGATCACTGAAAGCTTAAAGGGATGGTCCAAGTGAGAGCAGAAAAAAAGGGGAAATGGACCACAACTACTTAGTTTGCCTGTAGAAGTAGTACAAGAAAGTTGTAGAGCATAAATGAGCGCCGTGAGGATTAAAAACGGATGATTCTAAACAGATGAGAGAAAAAAAAGAGTCATTTAATGTTTCTCTTACCTTTAAGAAGCAGGACCCAGCAGATGTGTTCTCTTTGACGGTGGCGTTGTAGAAGTTTCTGAGAAACTCGGGGGTGTTGTCGTTAACATCCTGCAGCACAATGTCTACCTTCACTTTGGACGATAGAGGGGGGCGGCCGCCATCCGTCGCAACAACAGTTATACTTGGGGCTGGCTCTGATTCAAAGTCCAGAGCAGTTGCAGTGGTAATGATCCCCGTAATTGGATCGATTGAAAACCAGTCAGAGTGAGTGTTTTTGCCCTTCAGCAGGCTGTATCGCACGTCCCCGTTCGGCCCCT
Source organism: Callopanchax toddi (assembly GCA_006937965.1). Classification (NCBI taxonomy): domain Eukaryota; kingdom Metazoa; phylum Chordata; class Actinopteri; order Cyprinodontiformes; family Nothobranchiidae; genus Callopanchax; species Callopanchax toddi. Next base: position 1,158,136 of record SSNR01000038.1, on the reverse strand, counting down.
GGTCCTTGTCCCTGGCTGTTACCTGAAGCACAAAGGACCCGGGGTACACAACCTCAGGAATGGTCTGTCTGTAGGCCTGCTGGTCGAACAGAGGCGGGTTGTCGTTGACATCCGTCACCTGGATGGTGAAGGAGGACTCGGCCCTGAGGGGAGGCGTGCCCGAGTCTGTGGCCATCACCCTGAGGTCATACGAATCCCGCTCCTCTCTGTCCAAGACCTGGTCCACATATATCAAGTAAATGATGCTGTCCTTGGTTGTAAGAGCAAACTTCCCATCCCCCCCCTCCAGGGAGACGTTAACGTTAGCATATTCTCCGTAGTCCGGGTCGGTGACTGATATCCGAGCTACGTACTGGCCCGGTTGGGCTCCTTCTGAAATTCTTGGGGAGCCATCCTCACTGAGGAAGATGATGGTCATGGTGGGCTGGTTGTCATTAAAGTCACGGACATGAATGGTCACAAAGGCGTTTGTCACCTGCAAGAGATTAAAGCACGATATTAGTTTATAAAACTGGAATAAAAAAACTTCTGAATGGAGAAAAATAAACAAAACTTTCATCTGTAACTGGTTATGTTTCCTCTCAAATGAAATCAATATGCTGAAAGAACAGTTTGTCATTTTATTTGACAGTGGCAACAAATGATGATAATTAATGCTGGAGGAAAACAATGTTTTTCTTTTATACAAGGAACTTGAAACTCTTCCAGAATAGTTTCATGTTGGATAAACAGTTTGACAGCATGTTAGTGCTCTACATTAGCCTGGCCTGTGAGAAACTAACAGAGTTCTCATTTCAAGTGGATGTTTGATATTTTACTAGGCGAAAACACTTATTAGCTGTTTTCAGAAATATGTTGTATTACACTGGTTTGCAAAAGTTAGGAATGTCGACGACAGATCAGTTCAATTAAACAATGCAAAAATATAAACAACAAACATTTTTTAAATATTTTCCTTGAGCCAGTATGTGCAAAGACAATGGTAACGTTTTTACGACAGTGATTTAAAACGGACACTAGGGGGTGCTAGAAACAAGCCCAAACTGCATAGTGTGCCTTTAATAAAATTATGTGTTTTTGGTGTTTCTTTTTAAAAGTAATTTGTCATACAACTAAACAGACAATTAGGACTTTTATGTTGTTAAAGGCAATGTTTGTTGTAAATCTTAAGGAAATAAAATCACACAAACCAAAATTTATGGCAATTTTTCCTAACAGTTTTCTTAAAACAGCACATTAAAGTGTAATTTCTTCCAATATGGTGCTAAAAAACCTAATGTAGCAACCAGTAAGATACATGGGAATTTATGTAAATATCTAATTTTGCCTGACAAATCAATGAACAAGACCATTTGAATTGGGTTGCACTAGTAAAGACTTTGTCTTTGTCTCAGCACAGATTTTGTATTAAATCATATTTTTTAAATAATATTTGCAAAAAATAAACCAGTTTTCCATTTTAAAAATAAGCATTTGCTCTTTTAGCATAAAAACTGACATCCATCATTATAAAGCATCACATATTGTGCCTAATGCACCGTAATGGAGAGCTATTAAGCAATTACCTCAGGCTGGCTGGCATTATCCTTAGCCTGGACCACAAGTTCATGCACCCTCTTCAGCTCAAAGTCCAGGGGTTTATTCAGCGTGATGACCCCGGACTTCAAATCAATGACAAAGTATCGGTCAGGATCACTCTGACGGCGGTTGATTTCATAAAGAACAAGACCATTATCGCCTTCATCTTCATCTGTAGCAAACACCTGAAAAACAAAGTGAGTCAAACAATTAAATACTGTGCGAACAGTTTAAATTATCATCTAAAACTACACAAATACTAACCTGTAGAATGCTGCTTCCTTGTGGGAGACTTTCGGAGATGATTGCATGGTATCGGCTCTGATTAAAGGCGGGAGCATGATCGTTGATGTCCGTCACCGTCACTTCCAGAGTCATGGATCCAACCCTTCTGGGCGAGCCTCCATCAAAGGCCTCTATGACCAGTGAGTACGACGAGCGTTTCTCTCTGTCCAGAAGTCCGTTCACCACCAAATCGAGATACAGAACCTTATTAGCACCCCTTTTAGTCTCAAGTCTGAATGTCTGGCCTACGTTGCCCTCTTTAATGGCATAACCTTGAGTGGTGAGCTGGTCTTTGTCTGCATCAGTCGCAGGGTCTAGGGAAAACCTCGTCCCCACTGCAGTGTGTTCAGGGACCTTGAGAACAACCTTCTTTTTAGGGAAAACAGGAGCGTGATCATTGATGTCATTAACGGTGATCGAAACCTCGATGGTTATGCCGGTCATCGTCACGGCGATGAAGCTGTAGTGGTCCCTCTCCTCGCGGTCCAGACGGCGCGCTGTGGTAATGATGCCCGTGGTCTCGTCTATATGGAGGTCGCTACCAACACCTGTACCCTCATGGTCAGAGATGAAATAAAGGCTTGCCGTTTCACCGGGTGGTAATCCTGCACTGATATCGCCAACTATTGTCCCCGATGGCTGGCCTTCGTCCAGCTGGAGCTCCAGAGCTCCAAAAACAGTCACCGACTGAAAGAGAACGATGAAGAAACAAAACATCCGCTTCTGTTGGCACGGACTCAAACTCACACAGGGTCCGCTGACCCAAGCCCTCCGTCTTGACCTTCTGCTTGTTGTTGACATGGCTGGGCTCTGCTATGCCTGGAAGAAAATACAAAAGAAGATCATTTGTTTCATATGTGTCCATTTTTTTGGCTTTAAAACATCTTGAAAACTTCTAAATGTTCTATATTTCAAAGCTGAGCATGAGTCCTAAATCCCTGTGTGACGGCGTGCTAACACTTTTACAGTCCAGAACTAATATTATAGATGTTGCATGATGAATTTCAGCTTTGTTCCCCATAAAATGGATATATAAATATATATATTTATGATGTTTAGGGAAAGTCCTCCTCAGATGAAAGGTTTGAACAAGAATCTAGATCTCCAGGATCCACATCAGTTTGAGAACAAAGCCATAAAGAATATTTATCTTGAGGATAACTTTTTTTTTCTGTGTCACCGAGAACGTGTTGAATTTCCAGAGCATCGCACATTAAAATGTAAAAACAATCGTTGTGCAATTTAATGAAAAAACATGCAAAAAGTCAATACAGCCTTGCTTTTCCAGGCGTTGCAGAAAATTGGATGGTTCTTAATATCTAAAACACCATCTGGCTCTTTCAGAAAGTTCAACAATAACTATTTGCAAATGACAACTGACCCCAAGTTTGACCCACATACAGTATCTTTGCATACAGTAAGAGCTGGAAAGTACACTAAAGGTCTGTTCAAGTTTAAAAGGAACGAAACAGATGCATGGTTTTAACTCCTCAGTGGTCACTAACATTTACAGTAAATTACTTTCTAAATCAGGGGTGCCCAAGTCCAGTCCTCGAGAGCTCCTGGATCTTTTACCTTCTCCAACATACCTGAATCAAATGATTGGCTCCTTATCAGGCCTCTGCAGAGCTGAATGACCTGCTGATGAGGAAATGTATCCATTTAATTCAGGTGCGTTTGAGCAGGGATGCATCTAAACGTTCCGGGATAGTAGCGCTCGACGACTGGACTTGGGCGCCCCTGGATGTGTTCTGACTAAATAGAGCATGCAACACGAAAACCCATCTCACTCTCAAATCAAATCTACATCAATCTTAAAATCAATACTTCAACTCTATGGATACTTGCTCTCTTAGCCTTTTATAAAATCAAAATTGTAAATGCAGGAAAACAGCAGCAGCAGACTGAATGAAGAGTGGTAAAGTGGTGGGTGTTGGTCCATATTGGCCAGCCATATTCACCCGGATAATCACTCCCACAGCGCATATATAATCTGGACGGTTAACTTTAGGAATTCCTTCTAACCCTCGAGCAAAAAGGCAGCTTGTTTCCAGCTACAGTGTTTGCACACACATTAAACTGAAATGTTCACACTATTATCATCAAATGTAGAGAATTATTCAACAAAATGAACAATAACAGGATGTAAATGATTCATTTAAACCCTTCATTTATGTCAGAACTTTCAGTTTACGTCTCCACCAGGAACTTTGGAAAAATCCATATAAAACAATACATGTAAATGTGTTATGACTGGTAGTTTTAAATCATAAAGAGATGAAAAAATTGGAACAGCTGATTTTCCACATACACAACAAGGTATTTTTTTTTAAGAGACTGATGCAAAAACCCAGTCATCTTTGGATAAAAGTGGGAATCAAGTTCTGGTTCTTGTAGAGAACCCAGTAGATCCCAGTAGTTGGAACTGTTCATCAGCCTGTCTCATGATTCAGTATTCAGTGTTGCCAGATTGGGTGGTTTCCAGCGATTACAGTAAAAACAAAACAGCCTTCTTTATTCTCAAACTCCGCCCACTCTGCCTCCTGTCCTCTGTTTAAACACTCAGGGTATCGACTGGGCAGGTTTTTGTGCGTTGTGGTTTTTGTGAATCGATAAAACAATTGGTAAGGAATCAAATCGTGATATTGAAAGTGGAATTGGTATCGCTAAATTCTTAGGCAGACTTGACATTTGTCATAAGTTTAAACGCATAAAGTTACATTTTATGTGCCTAAAAAGTCATTCTTGTGTATTTTATGTTTTTTTACACAATCACATTTGAGGTTTTATGACTTTTGGAAGTTTTACAATGTTTTTCTCTTTAAGTAATCCACTCTCAACTTTGTCAATTTTGTCTAAACTCAAAATTTTTCATTGCCTTTTTTTTTTTTTTTTTTACTAAATG
>SSNR01000038.1:1138283-1153358 GCA_006937965.1 Callopanchax toddi | reverse complement strand
AATGTGTGACTACCAGACCCTTCTGCTGCTGACAGTTTAGGAACCAATTAGACAAGACTTACAGTTTTGGGGAAAAAAGTGCTTGTTTGAGGCTTTGTTTATATTGACAGCAGGCCCGTGCATGTGTGTCTCACCAGTCTGTGGTTACCATGGTAACCCTACATCAACATCTCTGATAATGTTAGCTCTTGGTGAATTTCTTATATGAACATCGAAATGTCAGCATTTTGTCTTTTTTTTTTTTTGACTTTTTACAAACAGGATTTGTGAAAATTTGGACCGTAACTCTACTTGCACCTTTGACTATTTCTATATGAATTGTTATGGCTTTTATTTTACAAGCCTTCTAAATGACTTTCATAATCACAAAAATATACCAAAGTAAAACCAATTTGATGTCAAAAAAACATCCTCCTGTGTTCCATTTCACCAGTTTTTCCAGGGACCCTGACCTCCTGAGGTAGTTTATGAGGGCTCTAAGGAGGAAGGATTAATAAAGGCTATAGCCCCACTGGGACAAAGAGAGGGACACTGATACCGGCCCCCCTCTGACGCGGTCTCTGACCTCTACATCTGGTCCAGACGGCTGCTCTGGACAGTTGCTGCACTCCTGCACAAAGAGAACGAGCAGATCTAAGGCTGAGCACATGTCTGCACACACTTTGTTATGTGTAAAAGTAGATGCATGTGTTTGTAAGGCTTTTGTGTCTAGAACAAGTGTGGGACGGAAAAAGAACAAAGACAATTTAAGGGTGTGTTAAAAACGAGTTTCCACTGATGAAAGGGAAAATAAGAGTCAGTTTTGAGAATAAAGTGATCAAATTAACCCTTTGTGTTTTAGCATGATGTCCTAGGAAGGAGGTAAAGAAGAGAACAAATATAAGGAATGGAAAATGTGGACGTGGGACATAATAAGAAAGACTTACATTCACACAGTTTGCTTTGGCCCGACAGCCTTATTGTCTTTAGGGACCACTGAGCCATGAAAAGGGTGTTTTCCAAAAAGTGTGTGTGCACAGATGCTTTTTGTGTGTTTTTTTTTTTGGTCCTCTCTCCCTCGTCGCTTCATTTGAGTATCAGTAAGAGGTTACATTGATGACCGTATCACTTGGCTGTAATCTGTCATTGTCAATGAAAAGTCGCTCCATGACATCATCTCTTATGTGCGGTAATGCACTTTCTGCTTTACTCTGGAAAAAGTCTTTTGATGAAGAATAGAGAGAACAAAGGCCAAAATAAAGCTCTTATTGAAAAGATACTAGCTTAAACAGATGGTCGGAGGAGTAAAGGATGAAGGATATACCCGCTCGATTCGCTCCCTCTAGTGGCGCTCGTTTTCTGCCAAAAACAACCAAAGGATAAAAACTCCAACGTTGAAACCTGTCAGTATTTATCGTTTCCTTTTTGATCATTGCATCTGCATGCAAACGATAGCATCACAGACAGAGCCGACCCCAGAGGGCTCCATACAGTCTCAGCCACATTATATCTGGCATTGCTCCTCCATAATCTGCTTCTGCTGCACACACAGCCCTCAAAGCCTCAAATACATCCTCCAGCCTTAAGAGCTGCTGCTAAATAATCAAAACCCGTAGTCGTTTCTTTATGTGACCATTTAAAACATGTGTCTGAGGACCGTGTGCGAGCAGGTTTATGTTGTTGAATCTCAGCAAGGAGGCGCAGCTTCATCTCGCTTTCCTTTGATTGTTCACTCCTCCTCCCTCCCTCCCTCCCTCCTCTCCGCCCGTCCCAGCTAATGGATTTAGCAGATTTTGGTTGGGCACGCCATGGCTACCCGCTGCCAAGTTAAACAGGACCTAAAGTCACAAAGTTCTCAGTAAAATTGACACGTTGTGCCACCTTTACTGTGTTTTTTGTGTTTTTTGTGCTTTGAACAGTTTCATTCAGCTTTTATTCCTCAATGAATTTTGCATCTTTGTGTTCACTTGGCTGTTATCAAGACACAACATAGGTTTAACTCTCTTACAAAGAATGCATCTTGCAGACGTTGCACGTTGCACATAATAATGATGCATTGAGATTGAGAATCCATGCATTGTCTGAAACCGCTTAATCCTCCACAGAGGGTCGCGGGGAGCTGGTGCCTAACACAAGCAACCAAGGGGCGAGAGGCGGGGACACCCTGGACAGGTCGCCAGTCCATCCCAGGGTGCATTGAGAATCTTTCTTATAATACCCAGAAGGAAGAGTGCCAGTTGGATGTTTAAATGCAGGCGCTATCCTACTGTGAGCATGCAGTCTAAGCACTGGTTAAAGTTTGTTTTTTCTTTTTAATAATGTAAATTCTATGATTTTATAATCTAAACTTATTCTTTACATGTTTCCTCTTTCTGTGTAACTCAAGGGGGAGGAGATCATTGGTATGTATTTTATCTTATTTATACTAGACCAGTGAGTCTTTGAATAAAGTTTATCTATCTGTGAAATGTACAGATAACAGAGTCTTTCACACACACTCTGGGTGCTAACTGTGCAAGAGATCATGACATCATTTCCAAAATGTGACCAGAAAGGCTAAAACTCTTTTCCATCCATCCATTTTCTGTAGCCGCTTATTCCTCCACAGAGGGTCGCGGGGCAGCTGGTGCCTATCTCCAGCGGTCAAGGGGCGAGAGGCGGGGGACACCCTGGACAGGTCGCCAGTCCATCGCAGGGCCACACAGAGACGAACGAGACAAACAACCACACACCTACTCACACCTAAGGACAATTTACCAGCCCAATTAGCCTGACAGTCATGTCTTTGGACTGTGGGAGGAAACCGGAGTACCCGGAGGAAACCCACGCACGCACGGGGAGAACATGCAAACTCCACGCAGAGAGGCTGCAGAGCCGGGACGCGAACCCACGACCTCCTTGCTGCGAGGCAACAGTGCTAACCAGCTGCGCCACCATGCAGCCCTAAAACTATTTTTTTCCAACAAAAAAACAAACAAACAAACAAAATGTCTGCATGGAAGAACAGGCCACATGCTGGATCTTTAATCCATTACATGTTTCTAAAGAATACAGTAAAGACTGAATGAGTATTAGTAAAGCTGTGATAATACAGACAGCGGAAGTCCAGAGAGGAAGTAGACAGCGGACTCTTTGCTTCTCAGTTTTCCTGCTGTTTGGGCCGAGTGTGTGTGTACTTAGAAGGTCGACAACTATGACCCCAACAATCCCTCCAGTCGCCTGTCCCTGGATTTCTGGAGGTAGACCTCCTATTTCCAAGCCCAGCTGTCACGTTGCGTGTGTGTGTGCCGTCTCCATGTATATTTGGTTCTCCCTCTATACATATATACACACGTTTCCTCTAATTAAGATTCTACACCAAAACTAGATATCGGTTTCAATTTATTTGCACGACTGGCGTCATTAAAACAGAATCAACTCTAATCTAATCATTTTAAAGCTGGACCAGCCTCTCAGACTGCCAGACGACCGCCGTCTGGACAACCACTGAAAAATACATGTACACCAAACACAATCAATATTAATGCAGGAGGGAGTTCATGGATGTGTCATACAAGTGATGTATTTCACCCAGGGGGAGAGCCTCCAGCAGGAAACACAACTTATCTGGGTCATGAAGTCTGGCGGAGGTATGTATGAATTAATTAGTGATGTGAGAAGCTCTTTTATAGGAGTTCAAGTGGTTGATTTGGTATAAAGTGTTAACAGACTCATTCACAAATTTACTCTGTGATGGAGAATGTGCTCCAGCTTTGATGTGAATCAGCTTTTCTCCTCCGGCGGATGAAACCCTTTGGTTAATCTATTTTTACACGTCATTTTAACTCAAATTTGCGGAGTTGTGATAAATAACTGTCATGTTCTTCCCTCCTGTGTCCTGCGCTAATCCCCTCCAGGTGTGTCTTGTCTACTTAATTAACTCCCTCTCTGTATTTGCTGTTTAGTTCAGTTGTGTTGCATCCACAGCCTCGTGTGTCCTGTGTCTCCTGGGTTTGTTCAGCAATAAAGCTTTTTGGTTTCACCTGTTCCTGCCTGCGTCCTCTGAATTTGGGTCCTGCACCTCAATCATGACAAAAACCCTTTACAAGTCTAAAACACACAGAATCTTCTAATGTTGTGCAGACGGACATATATTTATGTTTACTACAGCTTCGTCAAATCAAAATCAAACACAATTTATTAAATCCAGAGGAAAATTAGATGTTTTTGTAACTCGTTTAAATTTCCCACATAGCAGATTATGGCTGTGGACAAGGATCTTCTGGAGTGGACTGTGTTGTAGCAGATCTGAAGAAACTACAGTCTTGTGATTGTCCATCATGTTCTTCATTTGATGAAGAATCATCCTTTGTCCAATCAGCTCTAGAGGCTCCAGTGTAACAGAACCAGCCTTCTTTATCAGTTGTTATGATCACCGGTTCAGATGCTGCTATACCTCTACAGATGACTGCAGGCGTTTTCACACTTGTATCTCCAGAAACTCAACTTTCCAGGTAATAAAATGTGAAATAATGATGATTTTCTTTGAAAGGTCATCCATAAAACCACCAATAGATAAATAGATGTTAAAAAAAATAAATGAAAGTCTGGAAAAATGGAGATAGCTGCAAACACTGAAGGATCTTAGTTTCCTCCAGAAGTCCATCTGTTCTGTCACTTCTTGTAAAAAGCTTCTCTGGTGTGTCTCCAGTCCAGTCTGCTGTCCAGGTGAACACCCAGGTATTTACCGTATTCCTCCTACTTTCTCTAAAATCCACAATCATCTCCTTTGTTTTGTTCACATTCAAGACGAGATGATTGTTTGTGAAGTTTTCTGTTCTGTATTTTTACCTTGTCTGTTGTTTTGTTCACCATGAAAATTTCCTCTGTAAAGTTCACACCCTATTTTCCTTTCAGGTAGGGATGCACCGATACCAATTTTTAAAAAAAACGATACGATACTGATACTTGAATCTGAGTACTTGTCAATACCGAATACTGATACCGATACATTTACCGCACCAAAAAATGCAATGAATTGGAAGACGGGTTCTATTTTCTTCTATTTTTGGTCAACTTTAACAAGTACGAGTATATGGTATCGATATCGGCCCGATACAATACTGGTATCAGTTAACTTTAACAAGTACATCTATATGGTATTGGTATCAGCCTGATATGACGCTGGTATCGGTCAACTTTAACGAGTATGAGTATATGGTATCGTATTGGCCCGATACTGATATCAGTATCGGTGCATCCCAACTTTCAGGTTATTTTTTGGTGCATTATTCATTTAAATATCAGATTTTATAAATATTTTGATCTGATCTACTTCTATTTTGGATTCAAAAGTTTTTGGGGAGTGAGAATGTCTTCATGGTTTTATTCCATTTTCTCATTTCAGCATGAAATTATTTACTGCAACTAAAGTTAAACTCTGAGATGAACCTAACACCAAACGGCTCTGTGTTATTGATATTTGTGCAAGAAACCTACAAACAGGTTATTTTGTTTTATGTCATTTCTCCTGCAATGCTTGAAATATGTATAACTGTGATTTGATGAAATAATCCAATTAATTCTCCATCCTGCTGCAAAATTAACACGTTACTTTTTCCTTTTTCTCATAAATCTACTAAAACTCTTACTTAATTCCCTGGGGATATTAACTGGGGCAAAATAACAGCAGAAGTTAGTGAAACTACAGCAGCAGGATGACAATTCAAAGCTGGTGTGACGACTCTTGTTTATTCTCACTGAGGCTGTCAAGCAGAAATCCAGACACAGTTACAAACTGCAGCAGGTCCCCTGTGACTAAACGCCCCAGATTTTACTCAACAGACAGCCCCGAAAGAGAGAAAACTCCTCAGTAATGAAAGACACAAAAAGCAAAATATCAAGGCTTGACTTTAATTACTCAGCATCAATATGAACAAGTTAATGCAGAAAAATTAAATAAAGCTACTCTAGCTTTTTGTCTTTGGATGATACAGTACTCTACAGTTCTCATAAGACAATTAAAAAAGTATTTCTAGTTAAAGAAAAACTTTCCTCTGTGTATTTCTATGTAGATCTCCTCCTAAATCTCCCATTTCTTCAAGATGCATCATTTATTTCAATGTCACCTTGTGCTAAAATAATTCAAACACAAAGCTGCCTATAATTCAGACAAAGATAGAAGCTCTGGCTCTAAATAAAGACTAGACAAAAAGCATTGCCACAGTGACAGAAACAAAAACAAGAAGTTAAACTTAGTTTTTAAGAGTGCACAACTGCAAACTCTCACAAACACCCATAAATAATGCACTTGTAAGGCATTCAGAGGTCTGTGGAGAAAGTGAAAACACAGCTGGAGGTGTATCTAACTCCTTCAAAGCCAAACAGTCAAGTGAAAGTACAGCGATGGATAGTGAAGGCTCCTTTCAGTTTTAAAGAGAACCTTTGATTTAACCTAAACAGCATTAAAAATACAGAAAATACATCAAATCAGCTGAGTAAGAACAAAAACTAATAGGATGCTGGTGGAAGATGTCCATGAAGGTGAACCAGCAGCTGCCATCCACCATCACTCATCGCCCCTCCCCATCCGAGCTGATTTAATATCCCACAAGGGCAAAGCTGTTGAGCAGGACCATGTCCATGACTCTGTCAAACATTACTGCACTATACTGGTGAAACTGAGATAAATTCCCCTCACAGCAGATCAAGTCCATGGCTTCAGTATCAATTAGTGGATTTTTGAGTTGGCGAAGAGGAAAACGGAACACTGACTGGAAGCAATTTAACATCAGGAAATATTTTTAGTGCTGAATGTGGAAAATATTCAAATCTACAAATGTCACTTGGACTCATTCTGTTCTAAAACATGCATTATAGCTACAGTAAGAGCTGTCCAGTGACTTAAATCCAATCATTACTCTTAAAAAGATAGCTCAAATCTTTCAGGAGATTTGTTTTTTAAATTATTATCATGCTTGTTGTAGATAGCTCTTTGAATTTGGACTAAAAAAGTTCAGTTCTGACCAGATTGCTGCTAATTGCTGCTAATATCAAAGTTTATTTCTTCCATAACAAAACCTTTATCTCAAAATTGTCCCACTGGGATTGTGCAAACACCTTTTAACAAACAGTAATTGTTGCATTTGACAATTATTTACATTGAATTCCAATTATTTTTTTGCAGCAGAAATTTGCTATTTGTAGCACTTCTGCTTCAGTTAGCTAGCTACTTTCCACATCACAGTAGAGCTGGTTAAATTAGTCTTAAAAAACTTGATTCTCAATAAATTCTTTGTAATTCATGCAAACACAATTTCATAAAGCTTCACTGCCCTCACTTGCACATTATATGGTTATTTTAGTAGTAATATTTCTAAAAATTAGCCTTAACTATGTGGACAAAAGTGCTAGATAGAAGCGCTAGATAGCAGCGCTAGCTCCGCAAGCTAATTCCTGCTGAAAATAAGCTTAGGATTGTGTCTAGATGTAGCTATACTGCAAAATTTATAGTAATGTAAAACTTTATACGATATAATTTGAAAAAAATATATGTTTTTCTTTTAAAAATTTTATGATTTTTGCAAGTAGTGCTCGCTGCAGAACCAGAAAGGCGGAGCTGCACCAGGTTCAGCCTTCAACCAGGGTCAGCCCTCCTCCACTGTTTTTTTTATAACTTTATTGCAAAAGAGTGAATTTACAAGAAAATAATGGAATATCTGCCTGTTTCTCCTTCTGTTTCCTCTTGTTTTCAGGATAAAACATCTCAAAATTGATCAAATATCTCGGGGTTTCAGTCATGTTTTTGTAACAGTATTAGTTTGTGAATGAGAAACGTTAACGTTTTCTGTCATTCGGACTACAATGAGAGACAGTGAGCCTAACAGAGAAAGCCGAACTAGCCCACTTTGCTTCGTAGCGTTAGCCGGCATTAGCCGCCGATAGCAGCTGTTAGCTGCTCCTGGCGGGGGCCAAAGCACTGGGGTCGGGGGAAACCCTGAGAGCTTCGCGGACATAGCTCAGCAGACCCAGAGCACAAAGCTCTGCCGGACCCAAACGGAGCTTTGCTTCGCTGACCCGCAGCACAAAGCTGCGCCGGACCAGGAGCACCGTACGAACCTCCGCGGACACGCTCGCAGCATTAACCGACAACGAGGTGTTGCATCTCCGCTGGACTTTGTGATCTGGATCCGGCGGAGATGCAACACCTCATTCTCGGATGTAACAGCCCAGTGTAATAGTCCAATATAACCAGGTCAATCACACGGGAGGTGTCGTGGGAGCTGACTCTGATGGAATGGGCGGGGCTGAACCTGGTGCAGCTCCACCTTCTGGTGCAGCTCCACCTTTCTGGTTCTGCAGCGAGCAGCCTCTCGATTTTTGTGACTCTTGCAGTGATTAGCCGTTAGCTCATTATTCTAGTCAGAACTCGTCTCTTTTTCACCACAATGAGCTCATTACAACAAGACTTCTCGATTGTTTATAATCTGAACTGTCAGTTTAAACTAACTTTCCTGGTTGGTATATCTTTCTTTCTTGGACTCACGAGTCCTTCTAGTCACAGTAGCACAGGACTTCTTCACTATATGTGATGAGCAAATTAAAATACATAAACACAGCATTGCTTCAGCGGAAACATTAGTTAACAGAGTCAAAGAGGAAAAGTTCAAAGACAAAACACACAGCTGATAGCCATAACAGGATCAGGAGAGGGGAAACCACACATCCATCTTGTAACTTCTCCACATGCTGTCACACATGCGGCCAAGCAAACACGTTGATCTCCTTCTGCATTCCGTCTCATGAAATAATCAGCGACTTGGCCAAACAGAGAGCCAGGCACAATCGTATCAAGTCATGTTATTGTTTCAGAAAACATAAATATTAATCAAACTGAAGATGTTTTGTTGAAGAGTTTGCCAGCTGACTAATTTCTAGGTGAAAAAGGGTCAGAGCGAAATTCTATAAGTAAAATTTCACAGGGAAAAGCTTTGTTTCCTCAGTGGGTGACAGATCTGGGAAATCTATCAAAATCTGCAATTACTCATCTCAAGCTCAGAAAATGAGACAGTTCCTTGGCTTATTAGTTATTAAATTCCCCATCAACTCTTGAGTTAGTGTCGCGCCGACAGCTGTTCTCCAAGAAAATGCCTTTGTATCGTGTTACTCTATTGCATTTCTTGTGGTAAGTCTGGGAATTAAGCCCGTCTGTCTTAGTTTCACACATCAGCTAATAGTGAAGAAATGAAGCGATGATGAAAAGATAAGACACGTTTGGTTAAATTAATTAATTTTTAGCGTGGAAAACCTTCTTTATCCACCTAGCTAAAAGTTCTACTAACCAGTCTGAATCCCTTTACCTGAACCATGCAGCTTTCAGCTCTCTGCACATGTTTGAAGTTACCAGAAGCTCAGATCATCTCTCTAACTTCATTAAAAACACATGAGATCCTGCACAGAGAGGCTCAGCTCACTCCTCTCAGAGCTTAGTCACTTTTAATCCACTGAGCACCCAGATGGGCTGCCGTTACCGCATTTCATTCATCTTTGTTCAGGCACATCCATTTCCATATCCCGCTCTTCATGTGGCACATGAAATTAATGCATTCATCTATATGCATGTGGGGGTAAGAATGACTGGGCTGACTGGATTCCAGTGGAAGATCTGAGGGAATAAACTTAAAAACAGCTGAAATTGCTAAGAAGTTCATCAATAGAATGGAATGGAAGAGCAACAACCCCTAATTAGATATCTTTGTAAAATGCACCCACACACATCTAGTGTACCACCAAAAAAAAAACACCCGTTCAATTATTCAGCCACACACTGTCACTGAGAAACCACCGTCACAGCTCCGACCCATGATGCAGACGCACCAGATACTCGATACAACGCTGGGCTTTAAAGGATTTCCACATATAGCCATGTCCTGGATATACATGTATACCAATTTCCAGCAGGAAATATTAGAGAACTTGTCTGAGTCTAAAGTTACTATGACAAGTCTGGATCAGCGTTGGAAATTAATTTATTAAACATAGAAGAGCTGACGCGCCTAAAAAGTAGTGAAGTCAGCGTCTGCAGCGATGTCTCTGCTGTGATTGGTCCACTGTCTGGTGTCTGTCCTCTTCAGGACATCCTTAGACTAAAATAATCTCATACCTGTGTAAAGACGGTGAATAACGATGAATGAAAAAGAACTACCGGTAGTTTCCTATAATGCATCGAGTTAGTCAGATTGTGATATCTTCTCCAGAGCCACCGATAAATGGAACAGTTCCAGTCTAAGGTCCTGTCTACTTCAAATGTTTTTCAAGCTGAAAAAAAATCTTGTCCACATTATTTTAGGAAAAATGTAGAAAATACCCATGCTGCACCACTAGGGGGCAGACGTGTCAGCATTAATCACATATAAAAACACAGAAAGAACATCCTTAGCTTCGCAAAATATTCTACCAAAACTTGCATTTCTCTTTGATACCATTTATAATTTCCTCTCGGTTATTAACCATGTACATGATTAAAGTCTGATGGCAACAGCATCAGGATAAAGAAAACAGATGAAAAAAACAAACTAGATTCACCATAAACCTGAAGAAATCTCCACTTTGGAAAGCCTCAATTTCCTCTGATTATCCGGGTCCAGGTTGCAGGAGCAGTACCCCAAGTAGGGCATCCCAGACCGTCCTCTTCAAGTCCACCAAGTTGGATAAATTTGCCAAATCCACCAGCTCCTCAGCTGGGACGCCCAGGCGTTCCCTGGCCAACCTGGAGATGTACGTCCTCCAGGTTGTCCTGGGTCGACCCCGATGCTTCCAGTCAACAGGACATGCCCGAAACACCTCCCGAGGGAGACGTCCAGGGGGCATCCTGACCAGATGCCCGAACCACCTCAACTGGTTCCTCTTGATGTGGAGGAGCAACAGCTCTACTCCGAGTCCCTCCTCTGAGCTCCTCACTCTATATCTAAGGCTGAACCCGGCCACCCCGCAGAGGAAGCTCATTTCTGACGCTTGTATCCGCGATCCCAAAGCTCATGATCATTGGTGAGGATTGGGACGTGCATCCACCAGTAAATCGAGAGTCTTGCTTTCTGTCTCAGCTCCTTCTTCACCACGACCCACCGATTTAGCGTCCACATCACTGAAGACGCCGCCCCAATCCGCCTGTCAATCTTTGGAAAGCATTTTGTAAAATCTAAACTTTACTCCACTTGTGTATAAATTTCAAACATGTTCAAAGAAATTGCTGTCTGGAACTTGTCTCGATCTAATCCCAATTGTAATCTCTTTGAAAGTGCGAGAAATTTGAAACGGGTATGGGATGGGCTGGCGATCAAATTGCAGAAAAAATAAGATGAAATGCAAACAAATTATGAGAAAATCCAAACATTTTGAAAGTAAGTTGCAACAATAAAAGGTGTTACAATATGGCCTTGTATGACCTGGCCCTATAAAGTGTCGTACCAACCAGCTCAGTGTGATTCCGATGACATAGTGGAATATTCTAACCACCAGCACTCATCATTTTATATAAATGGCCAAGTAGGAGTTGGGGTCAGGCTATCACAAGGATTTGATCCAAATGGGGACAAATAAATGACGCAAACAGAAAGTGATTTTACAGAAAACTAAACATCTTAGGCTTGTTATACGCCTCCACACCATGCGGCGGATAAACACTGGTTTAGGTTCACATGCTTCACCGTGAGTGCAAACGGCATTACTGTAAAATTCTCCCAGTAAAGACTCAAGTTTTGTCTAAGGTGGTGGCTGTGAGGTAAACAAAAAACACCAACACAGACCTCGGGCATTAGCGTCACGCTGGGAGTGAGAGATGGAGGGTAAATATTTCCACTGGCTACTTGGGGAGCCAACAAAACAATGGTTTGTGTTTGTTTTGATGCTGGTTGTCATCTGCTATCCATTCAGCGCTGTACTGACTGCATGCTGGGTCTATATATGTCAGAAAAACATGGCTTTGTCTCACTTTCTGACAAACGCACTCACTTTCTGTTGGAAACGAGATGAGACGAGAGCCTATTTTGTGGAAATCGTGTTAAAGTTGTGCGATGATTACAAAAATCCATAATTCTGCCTTTATGTGGGTTTTGTGGCAGTCCAGAGCAGCTGGATTTCTAAGTGGGTGGCAAATGTGCAATCTGATTATGTTGTTTGTCCTCAACTCTTCGGACTGCTGAGAACTGCAAAAGAATAAAACCTCATATTCCCAAAGCAACCATTAAAATAAACAATATTTGTGAAGTTTCATGATTTCGGTCATCAATTAAGCCAAGGTTGACGCTAAGCTGCTGCCTTATGAACCCAGTGCACCTCAAAAATGTCATATGAAGCCATTCAGGGATGTTTCCAGTGAAATAAGTTTTGGCTGAAACCAAGTCGTTGACCCCGTCTGACTCCATATCGTCACACTCACCCGTTTGGCTGCACAGATAGAGTGTAAGACAAACAGCAGACTGTTTACCCTGATGATAAGCTCTGAATGGGCTGACCCCTCTGCCTGGACTGGCTTGATCCAGACACCATTACAGACCTTACTGTCCGTCTTGATAAAACCATCTTTCACGAGAGAGTAGGGGGTCAACAAAGAGTTCACATCTAAACAGTTGTAAAAGTTCTCTTGCATGTCTGAATCCCGCTCCTGTAATTGAGGTTCTGCTCCTCTTAAGCAGCTGATAAGCGGATCCAGAAGTTGTTTGTACAAACGGAGGCCACGCCAACTAGATATCCATATGGTTCACGTTAGAAAAAAAAAAAGCCCTCCTGCATGCCTCATCGCTCTGCAAGAAACCAAACTCTCGGCTGGTGTTTTGCAGACCAGAGGCTGACGTTGAGGCCAACGCACCACTGAGCTGGAGCATGCAAGGCCGTGTAAAGGGATCATGTAATAATAATACAAAGATCTGAATCCACATGTACGGCAGCAGAGCAGGAGCTGTGGATGCAAGCAGAGAGGACACAAGATATGCCTAACTATTGTGGTTAGGCACTTAAATGTGGCCCTGGGTTCCCATTTTTAGCTTTTGGCCGCACGTACAGAACTTGATGTTATATATAAACTTTATGTTTGAGGAAAAAAGTTCAGAATGTGAGCTCTACATAGAAAAAAACTAACCTAAAATCTTTATTTTTATATATTTCCAAAGTCAATTCTGTGTTAAAAACCGCTCAAATGTAGCGTTTGTTCTTATTTTTCCATTCTTTCTTTGCTTAAAGGTTCACAACAATTGTGTTTTATGCATAATCGCAAGAACACACATTTCTCCTTAGCTGACCCACTTTTTTCCCCATCAAGTGGTTCTGTCTGTGCTCCAAAACAAAACGAGTGAGCTGCCAAACCTGTAGGAAAAAATAAAGCTCTAACTTACTGTTATTAAATAGTTCCATGATGCACATTAAAACCAACAGATTGATGGATTTTCCATGTTTCTCCATATCCAGCTACATGTTCAGTCTGATTTCTTAGCATCAAAGGGGGATCAATAATGAATTTCGTGTTGCTGCATGCATTCACTGTGATGATGTGCTGCTTTTATGGACCCTTTCTCATCACAGCAGGTCTGGCTGCAAGGTGCAGGCTGCACCCCCAAATCACAGAAAACCACCACCCAATCAGAGTGCACGCAGCTTATTAATTAAAATATAAAGAAAGGTTTTCACTTACATTCATTGGACCCGGTCAACTCTGGATGTGCGCTCTGGATCTCACCCCCCCACCCACCCCTGAAGCCTGATTAGTATGCAAACGGGTTCCCAGTCTCCCCCAATCTGCCAGGACAGAATCTTGAATGGAGCTGAGCTGTCCAGCTATGTGTTTTTGTTGTTTTATTCCAAAAAATTGAATTAAAAAAAAAACAGCTGTTCCAATCCCAGCAGCTGTTTAATCCAGTTAAACAGCTGGTTTCCACCGGATCAGGTGAGCGCCTTTTGGATCAGCTGGATCCTCCTGATCCGCAGAAGAAAAATGATCAAATAAAAAAGGGGGGGGGGGGAGGGATCCGATCCTCCTGCTGCATAGACCGAAGTCTCGCTTCTCCTCTCAGCATCCAGTCAGTCAGCCGCGGTGTGACGGAGCCGCTTCAGGGGAACCTCTCAAACTGAAAGCCGACTCCACAGCCTGACTGCCACAAGGCCCAGCCCCCTGCTCCTCTCCTCTCCATCCCCTCATCCTCCCCCTCCGTTTACCGACTGCTAATTTATTCGGGTAGCCACACACAAAAGAGGGGACCGAGCAGAAGGAGGCTGTTGAACAGAGACTGGAGAGAAGACTTTGGTGCCCCCCAGCTCCGCTCAGTGGTAGTAGTCTTTCTGGAGACAAAGGAGAGCCTCAGCACAATCAAAGCTCCTATTAGTTATCAGTGCATGTGTGTCTATTCGATTAGTAAAAAATGTCTCCTGAAGAATTGAATGGGTGTAATCTCTGGAGCTGCAGCCAAAAGTTCTGAGAACGACACAAAAGTGATGGTTTCCACATTTTTTAGGTGTTTTCATCATGAAAGTAGATGCATATCAAGCTTTTATCGACAACATTAAGTTGACGCAACGAGTCAACGTGTTCAGTTCTTGACTGCAGTCCGCCCTGGCAGGCTGTCAGTCAACCTCTGGGTCAAATCCTGACACACTCTCAGAAATGAAAGGACAGAATTGTACCTTTTTGTCACTGGGGTGGTACCCTCAAGTACAATTTTGTACCTTTAACTGCAGGGTTGTATCCTAAGGGGTACAAATATGTCCCCCTTAGGATACACATTTGTACCCCTTAGTATACATATTTGTACCCTTTAGAGGAACACATTTGGTACCCTCAAAATGGTACCCTCAAAAGGTACAATTTTGTACCTTAACTGGGGGTACAAATGTTTACCCTTGTAGTTTGTACCTTTTACTAGTCAAATTTGTACCCCTTAGGGGACACATATGTCCCCTAAGAAGTACAATTATAAAGGTTACATATTTGTACCCCTTAAGATATAACCCCCAGTTAAAGGTACAAAATTGTACTTTTGAGGGTACCACCCCAGTGACAAAAAAAGGTACAATTCTGTCATTTCATTTTTGAGAGTGCAAATGGAGCCCATTCTTTATAACCATCGCTTG
>SSNR01000038.1:1064101-1119083 GCA_006937965.1 Callopanchax toddi | reverse complement strand
GCATGAGCTGGTTGACCCAGTGTGTGTGTGTGTGTGATTTCTTACCCTCTTAAATAGAGGGTGCAGTCACAGACCTCATCAAAGCTGCCTCACTGCTTAAAACTTGTTCTGTCTGCAAAAATTGCTCCTTGTGAACTCACCAAACATCTTTATTAACGCTCACACACGTCATCATTAGTGCAGGAAGCTGCAGCTCTTGTGCAGAATGATGCTAGCTTAAAAGCTGAAGCTTTATTTCAACACATTTTCCAAATTAGGTCATGAGTTTGCTGACCACAGTGGGAGAGGTCACTCAGACCCAAAGTGGAAGGAAATATTTCATCATTATTGTTGACATTTTGCTCATAATTCATAGAAAACAATGGTAGCAGGAGTTCTTTGGGTTTCCTTATGCTGTAAATATTACAGGCTTCTTTTCTGTAAAGATTGTGAATGCTGCAACCACTGAAGTGAGGAATGGACAAACCGGCGATGCAATAAACCCTATAAATTCAAACTTTGCATTGTTTTACATTTTTATTAAGCTGGTTTTTCCTCAAATGTTGTGTTTTGTTGGCCTTCATTTTAACACCTTTCCAAGCAAAACTAATGAGGCTGATAATGAGATGAGCCATTAGGTCAGAAAAAGGTCAACAACACACTCCCGTCCGCTTCATTTACTACCAGTCTGTAAAAAATCACATCTGGTAGTGAGACCAGAGTCCAAAGCCAGATCGTTTTGGGGAAATAAGTTCACATTTTAAACACAGATAGATTTATTTAAACATTTTATTTATTCTAAAAACATTAGGATTTTGGTTAGTGTCTCTTTATTCAGTTATTGGATGTTGATTCATCCTAATGGTTTTATGAGAATAACTAAAGTCTTGAAAACATCTGGTTTAGAGTTTGCTGCTCGGTGGTTCGTATGTGGATCAAATCCATAAAACTTGTTGGGCAGAGGCTGAAAACAAAGTTCTTTTCTTCTTGTGAGATAAAAATAGGAATGCATTGTGTTTAAAAGGAACAATAAGCTACAAAAAACAGTGGAACGGACTTGACTTAAAAGTATTTTTTTTTACATGCTTGTTAGTCCGACTGCATGTCTGTGGTCTGAGAGAGGAGTCGTGATGGATTCTGGCTAAACTCAGAGCTGACCAGTGGTTTCCTCACAGTGAGATGCCAGCTGTCACATGTTTAGTTTGGCAAACTTTAGACCAACTGAACTTTATATACATCCAGCTGGACGGATGACCGTGCAGAGGAGGAAGAAAATCTACACAATTAAGGTGAATTTTTTGGGTTACTGCACAAATTATACTTTTGATTATTTTGAGTTATTGTATTAAAAAGGTTTAAAACCAGACAACAGTTTTTATTTTATTTTATTTTAGGCTTAGTTACAATCCCTTTTTTGTTGTTTTGATATTTTTCCCAGCAGTCATGAAGCAACATCCTGGATCTAAGAGTCAAACTGGTCATTTCCTTTTTTGTTTCTTTTTCCAGAAATAGGTCTACACGTAGATTTCTGATGAATGTTACACGGCACACATGTCAGATCACGTGTCAGACAGAGGAGAGAAATTTCTAGGAATGCTAGTGGTGGAGAATTACCTTCTGAAACCTTTAAATTAGTTTAGACATTTCAAACTATTTAAGGTTGAAGTCGTGGTTTGTTCAAGCAACTAAAACAGCAAAATCTTGCTCCAGCAAACTTTAAAGGCATACTATGCAGTTTTGGTTTGTTTTTAGCACCCCCTAGTGTCCGTTTTAAGTCACGTTAGCATTGTCTTTGCTCAGAAACCCCTAAATCTACCTGTTGAAATGTCTCCTCAGTCTTCACTGCTTTCTACTGGAGCGGTTCATCACTCATTCAAAGAAATCAGCAAGCAGGGAGAGATGAGGAAAAAAATCAGGATTCATGAGCTAAAAATACTGCGGTGCTAGCATAACAGCTAGCCACATTGGGTTAGCCTAACCCTTGCAAGATACTTTCTGAGACTTCAGGGCACCGGACCGGAGACTCGGGCTCTGTTCCAATACTCGCACTTCCTCCCTTGTGCCCCTCAATTTTGCATTCCTGCAGAGGTGTCCCAATTCTTTAGAGTAGAGAATCCAGTCCTTGTCCCCGCCCCCATTTCCACCCTCACGACGCACTCCGCCAAGGGTATTACCCATAGTCCATTGCCGCGTTAAAATCTCGCAAAATGGCTCAAGTGCCCCTTCAGAACAAATGTCTCCTCCGGTTCCTCTGACTTTATTTTCCTCAAATGATTATTTGTTCCTTTTTTAAAATCATTTTTAGCAGCAAAACAGCACAAACAGCAATCGGCTGCGCCATTTTGAAGTTGCAGGCATGTCACCGGGGCACTGAATGATGATGCAATCATCACTGCCCCAATGCTGCAATTGATTGCGTGCTTGTTTACTACGCACTCAAACTTTTAAGCACACTTCTACCAAGTGCACTTCGTGGAGGACTGTAGACTGAAGTGTGGATATTGGAACAGGGCCTCAACGCATTATTCTGAATCCAAGCAGCAAATGGGGCTAAGTGACTTTTTATTAACCCTGTAAAGGGTCATATTAGCACATATTGGCTCAAGGAAAAGATTTAAACACATGAAAAAGTTACATAGTGTACTTTTAAGGAGCCAGTTGAGGTGATGGAGGTGTCTAAATCCGCCTGAGCACCAAGGTGTGGAGGTTAAAGTCACAATCTGCTGTGACGAGGATCTAGGGTCAACTCAGGAGATGCTGGTAGGATCATATCTCCCAGTTATCCCGGGAGTCACTGAGGACAGTGAATCTGGATGAGAGAAAGCGTCTGGAGGTCTAATTTCCAATGGATGGATGGATCACAGAGTTCCTACACATCCTACGTTAACAACAACAGAACGTTTGGCAAACATCCAGTAACATGATCATGCTCACATGTCTGTTTGTGTTCAGGAACTTCATTCTTGGCCAGATGTGTTCTCTGAATGCACATGTTCATGTTCATATGTGCTGATTTCACTCACAGGACTGACATCAATCACCAGCAGACAGGAAGATGTTATCGCTGTTCCAGTAGACACAAATAATTCTAGAATAACAGCTGGCATGAGATGCGGACAAAAACAGCCCACAACACCGTTCTGTGTCCTGAGACTTTCCACGCAGGCAGATGCCTCTGCTACAAGGTCTCACACTCCAGAAGGTTATGACAAGGCTGGAACGCGACTCACTTCAGCTGCACGTTTTCACGTCTAGTTGGAGAGGAAGAGGCAGGAGGGAGAAATCCCTTTGGAGCTGGAAGGACAATAAATTCACCTTTAAATTCTGGAATTTATTTCTTCTTAACTGCAGCAAAAAGTGATGTGGAGGACTTTGGTCAAGCTGGTCAAAAGTCACTTCTGAAAATGTTTCTTTTTTGCCATCTTAGAGGCAAATGTTTCTCAGCATTTCACTCTACCAGCTGCAACACAAACCCAAAGCATAAATAACTTGTTTTGACTACGTGTCATTGGTCCACGTTGTTTCCAAATCATGTGAAGCTTGCTCGGATTTACAGATATCTGGCTTTGAATTTTAACGTGAGGGCATATTAAAGAATCCCGTCCAACGGCTTCTCTGCACAGGTGCTTCCACCATCCTGGAGTTAGTCAAATTCTCCCAAAATATACAGGTTTATATTTTAGTTGGAATGTTTTGGTTAGCCTCTCAACAAACTTCATGAGAAGCTCTCTTCAAAGATTTTTTTGATCTTCCGAACCATAATTTGACCTCAACTGTTTTCCGTCACAGTCCACAGTGAAGGGAGGATCCCCAAACGCAGAATAAGAGACAGGACGTGGTGCACGAATGAAATCAAAGCCAAACAGAGCTGAACCAGAAGGAGAAGTCCTGGTGAGGAAACAGAACACACAGAAAACAGGTGAGTTTCAGGCAGCACAGGTGAAACAGTCAGGATTCTCTTTTTAGTCACTCTAAACTTGTGCAAACTAACTTTTCTACTCTGACCTTGTTTAAAATAAAATAAGGACAGCTGAAACTTTTGCATGCCTCATATTAGAATCTACTGCTACACCGGATGAGTCCAAGACATCCTCTGTTTCGTCTGGTTCATTGCAGAAGCTGGACACACAGCATTCAAGTCGTCTCAAATAACCAAAACTGGGTGCAGACAAATCATTTGACTCTACTGTTGAGCTTCACGGGATTCATTAATTCACTAAGATTGTTCTGCTCCTCTGCAAATGTCCTGGACAAGTTGTGGTGGTGCAGGAATCTGCATGACCCTGATTGCATAAACGAGCCACACCTGTGACTGCAAACATAAAGCCAGCTAGGTGAGGGCCTGAGGTAGAGCACCATGGGGCTGCCACCTGTATTGGACTGGTTAAAGCCATACTCAGTAGCCTGGTAAACAATGTAGCTTTTAACGGGTTTTTTTTAAGCCTCTTAACAATGTTCCAACATAGTATAGCCATAAATATATTGTGGAGATTAAAAAAACCCCGAAAGAAATCAATAAAGTGGTTGTCCCGCAGTTCTCTAAAAACTTCCGAAGGACCGAACGATAGGATTGGACAATCCAGCTGTCTGTCTGCCGCATTTCCTCACTGCTTGGATTGGCATTAATCCGCCCGGACACATTTTGGGGCAGAACATCCCGGAAGTGAAAGTGAAAGTAGAAGTAGGACAGAGAGCCGGGGTGGGTGATTCCATTTTAAGATAAAAATACCAGAGTCCCCCCGAAAAAAACACCTTTTCAGCTAGCAGAAAACTAAAAACGTTTGGAGGTGAAAAGAGGAAAAGCTGGGGGAACGTTTCTGCGGCTGGAGTTACACTCTGCTTTGTCACCGTTGCAAACCGGGGTCCCAATATCCACAGGAGGCTGGCGTAAGGATTTTACCCGACGGGAGGGGGGAGTTCACCGAGACGTGTTTCTGTAAAATAGCTAGCGAGACCTCGTTTGTTTACCTGGCTACTGAGTATGGCTTTAATGGGTGAGGTTTTTCACAGGAATGGCTGTCTTTAATAAAAACACTTTAGAACACTTTACTTTGGGTTCAGTCTTCACTTTATGTTGTGGCGCAACGAGCCGGGTCGTAACATAAATGGGGGCTCGTCCGGGATCTGAACCCCAGACCTCTCGGGCCACAAGATGAAAACAGCTGTATTTTGGGTTATTTTGTTGGTTAGTGGGTGTTTTTATTAGTTGATATCCACTCAGGGAAACTCTTTTGCGTTACAGAGGTGTGTTGAGTTACAAATAAAATAATTATTTATTACTAAACAACAATTTACTGAGAGATGGCTCTTTATCATTAAAAATAAATCAAAACATCTTTTTTTTTTTGTTAATGTATGCTAAGGAATTTATTAAAGCAATTTTTTATTGGCTAAGAAAAACTCTTCCAGAAAACATTCCCGTAACACCGTTGCACATGCTCATCCAAACCAAATATTTTTAAAAACCCTTAATGTGCCAACAAAGTGGATGTAGAATACAAAATCCTGCACAACTGCGAGAAGGAGCAAGGCAAATTCTGTGCTCATCCACGTGCACGCTGACTAACTGGATGCCAGTGTGGGTTTAACAGAGACTTTACTGGCTCTGCGGTTCCTGTAATGTCACATTTAAGCTGGAGAAACTGTGATTTGACCAACGATGTCTCATTCAGACTGTTTGTGTGTGCTTGCGTTTAAGAACCCTCCCAAATGCAATCAGCTTGGACTCACTGAAGACATGTGTTGCTCTTAATGTGCTCAAAAAGACCATAAAGCTCTCACAAAGAACACTAAGAGACCAACTGGTTTGAAGAAAATATGACAATAAATGGAAAAATGTCAAGAATCCTTCACAGGTATTATCCTTTCTTTTTCTTTTCCTCTGTGATCATCACATCTTTCCTCTGTCCACAGCAGCAGGCTGATTAATCCGGTGCTGTGAAGCAGAACCAGGGTATTGATTGGCACAGTGACCTTTCTCTTTTCCACTATTTCACAGGGGTTTGCCGTCCCGGCAGGAGACAGAGCTAAGGACAGGATTACTGCTCAAAGTAAATAACATTAATAGCTTTTAGACACTGTAACTGCAAGGTGACACCAGAGTCTAACAATCTGAAGAGTTGACCTTTAAAGATGTAAAAGCTGAGAAATTTCTTCTATTTGAACCAACTTTTTAAAACTCAAGTGTTTGGTAGCAAAAAGAGACTTCTATTAGTTGAAACCATTGACTCTAAACATCCAAACAAAACCTAAAATATGAAGACAGGACAGAATTAATGTGGCTTCCAGCATTTAGTCACGCCCCTCTTTTTAAACTGAATATTTTCCTGATTAAACGTTAAAGGGCCCATGGCTCGATATTTAAATCAATTAATATTAAACAGATTTAATCTGTGATGCCTCTAGATTAGCGTTGCACCCTTCATAACTCAAAATACGCTGTAATTATTTCCTAACGAGCAACTCAGAGATCAGAAGAAAGCGCCGCCTTCCGGTTCTGCTGGGTTTCTCCTTATTTGGCAGCCTGACACTTCGGCTGCAGTAGGGGGCAGTGCCGTCGCGTGAAAGTGAAACTAAACACTCGCTAAAAGAAAAGAGAAACACGAGAGGATAACTCTGTCTGTGCTACACGGTCTATGTCAATGCGCCAGCAGCACTGCCGTTCTCCTCGCTCCAGGTGTCGTGAACGTGCATGTGAGTGGAGAAGTTATAAGCAAGTCCGGATCGCTATTATTTAGCCAGGAAAGTCCCATTGAGTTACAGAAACTCTTTTACAAGGGAGTGCTGGGTTACCACCTATAGGGCATGTTGTGATCTGTGGGGGAAACCGGAGTACCCGGAGGAAACCCACGCATGCATGGGGAGAACATGCAACTCCACGCAGAAAGGCAGCAGCCGGGATTCAAACCTGCGACCTTCTTGCTGTGAGGCAACAGTGCTAACTGCGCCACCATGCAGCCCATGAGCTATGACCTCATAGCGGGCTAGGGGTGAAAAAAATGGTTTGAAACCTACTGGCAGAGGAGGTCTGTAATCTTGAAAATTCTCACTAGCTGTACTAGGAGACAGATAGACGCTGTTTTTTGCTCTTTCTGGCATTTTTAAGGTGAGAACTCAACGTTGCAACATGATAGATAAGTCAGAAAACACGGAAAACCATGACATGGGTCCTTTAAGAATACTGCTCAGATAAATTTGTGTCTATATTGTTGATTTAGGTAGTTCTTATAGTGCTGCTTTATGTTTATTTTTTTATATTTTCTTCTATAATTAGTTGTAATTGTTTATTTGATGCTCAATAAAGCATTGTGATTGTTTGATGGAGAGTCAGTCATATTTTTAACCCCTATGTTTGCAGACTGTGGCTCCATAATGTCAGCAGCACCTGAAAACAAGATGGCGTCAGTTTTGAATCTCAGCAGGAGGAGGAGACCTGTCGGCCATCTTTATTCATGTTGCAGAGCAGTGACATACAACGAGCTGCATCATTCTGAGCTGTTAGTGTTTGACAGTGACCATGTTGAGGTTAATTGTATTAATGACTAAATCAATCAGTCATTTAAAAATACTTTATTGATTTCAGAGGGAAACGAGATGTTTTAGTAACTCGAAAAAAGTCAGTAACTTCTTTAAAGAATCATTATAGCAGGTTATAATAAAATACTGAGAGCCTACTTTTATTTTGAAGTCCAGTTTGCAAATAATTTTAACCCTGTGTGTGTGTGTGTGTGTGAAATGTGAACTGTAAGGTAATAACAAGGGAGTAATGATACAAATATAAAAATAATTATCTTCCAGTTATTTTCAAGCATTCCCTTTTTTCTTAGTGTTTTGTTTCTTGCACATTTTTTCCAAAACATTTTAGTGTTTGCAAAAAAAAAAGTGCTCCATCAAACCTTCCTTTGCATTATTTTTTTTATTTAAGGGTAATTTAACCAGGAGGTCCTTTGAGAATAACGTCTCATCTTCAAGATGGCACACCGTCAAATTTAATTTTACTTCAAAATGCATCAAACCACAGTAAAACAAGTTAAAATACACAAATCACAAACATCAATCTAGCTCATATACTTTCTTTGAAATCTTCTAAAGTAATGAGCTTTATCGCATTCTGAGGATTGGGTGCAAAATAAGAGAATGCTGATAAAATCCCAAAGGATCTTGAGAACTTAGAGAACCAAGCTGGTTGAAAAGAACCTCAAAGATTCTTAAACATAAGTGAAATAATCTGTGCATTTTACAGGAAACATCTTGAATATGTGAAGGGTGGGTCTGACTTTAAACTCATTTATTGAGTCTGAACGACGCTTGGTCAGATTACTGAAGATGGCAAACAAAAAGGAGCCTATAAAGGTCTGTGGGTTGGGTGTGTGCCAATAACAGTGGCTTGAGATGTTCCAAGAAGCCATTCAATCTTCCTAAATCAAGTAGTGCAAAGAACATGAGGGGGATGATAAAGAGTGGGGGGTGCATGAGTACTACCGGCAGCCGGGATACAGGAAACAGACGTTATTGGCAGTAAAGTCAGAATAGACATCTGTAGAAGGAGTGGTAACCACATGACGCCGTGGGATCCAGATGGGACGAGGAAAGGGTCGGAAAATTGGATTATCTCAGCGATATGAAAAAATAAATGAGGGAAGACAGAAAACTATTCAGCGGGGCTTCTGGGGAGCTGAAAATCAAAAATGTGTGAAGATTGTTCAAACTATGACGATAAGGCTTTGTGGGGAAAGTATAGCCGGGAATTACAGTAATTATGGGTCTGCTGCTAAACTCAAACATCCAGCAAAATGGGCAAGGAAGCTTCAAACAGACAGAATGATCAGAGCAATCAGCTCCAACCAACTACAGCTAATAGCAGGCCTGCCAGCAGAACAAAACCCAATCCAGAAGTCTGACCTTTCAAGTGAAAAAAGGATTGAAAAGATGGCTGACCACCAAATGATGGTTTATTGACAAAAGTGGAAAAGAGGCGCTGGGCTCGGCTCTTTTCTGGGACTGTCTATGTGGCACGGGGTTGTATCGTTGGCGTGTTTCCACCTGGTTCCAACATCAGCTTCTGTAAAGTTTCTGTTTTCCCTCTAAATCTGTGTAGGTTTTTTCCAGGTGCTCCAGTTTCCTGCCACGGTCCCCGCTTTGGCCCGCTGATGAGCTGCTGACATGTCCAACGGTAATCTATCTCCTGCACATCAGCTGGGATCAACAGCAGTTCCCCGCAGCCCTGATTGGAATAAAATAAATCTACTGGAAAACACTCGGCGCGCCACGAAGTGTTCGTAAACTCATCCTGTTCGAACCACATCAAAGCATTCCACCACGCGGTTCCTAACCTGACTGGAAAACATCAGAACTGTCAATATCTGACAGGTCCTCCCTGGTGCTGATTCTGTTCATCGTTTCTTCTGTTCTCTGAATCCATATGTGAACCAGGCAATGCCGTCCGGATGAAAAACTCATCCTGCTGATATCTGACGCCGTAAACTGACAGAAAACCCTCAGATTGTTGAGCAAACTTTGTAACTTCATTCACAATTAATGGTGAATCAATAAAACGTTACTAAAAGACTGAATGTACGGCCTGTTGAGGCAGTATTGGTGACTTTTAATATAATAAAACACTTACATGCTAACATTTAGATTCTCTGCATGTCAGTCCACCATGTTTTTCCTCAACTCAAAGGTGGACGTGTTGGAGTTTAAGTATCATGTTTTGTTAACGGTAGGATGGAGCAGGAGATGGACCAATGAGCTTCCCCTGCAGAGTGTTGCTCTGGTCTGCAGTGGTCAAGAAGCCCAAAGGCAAAGCTCTCGGTTTGCAGGTCTTGAAGTGGGAAGTCTGGCAGGCAGATTTGCTAACCTGCCTGGTCTCACAAAGCAAACAGCACTCCCCCATGAAGATCAACATGTTTGCTCTATAGTTCATTATCTGATCACAAATCTGAATGGATGAAGAAAAAAGGTCTTAGTGGCTCCAAAACGATCAAAAACCTCTGCATCAGCATAGAGCTAAATAAATAACGACATGATGAAAATAAAAACTGCTTCAACTGTTACGGCTAAACTTATCTTTCAGGTTTGATTTATGGAAATGTCTTGACCTACATTCTTCCTGATATACCTGCAGTTTTGTTTACAGTACACACACCTTCATAATCATAGTAATTGCATTCTTAGTGAATCAGATGCTTCTTTTTTGCTGCAGGAATTTAAGTTGCCCTTTAATTTCAACACCAAGAAAAAACAATGAAATTAAATGTTTGCATTTAACAGTTTGACATGTTTTTGGCTATAACAAAACGAGCTGGCATTCTTTTCAAAATTAAAGAAGTATTTTTAAATGAGTTTTTATTGAAATGTTATGAACAAAGAGCATCCCACCTGCTGTGGATAGATCACTGAATGACCTCAGTTTGGAGATTAGACTGGAATGAGGAGACTGGATTAGTGAGTTAGGAGGACAAATCAGATGTCTCCAGTTTAAGCATCACTTCGTTGGTAAGATCCAGAATTTAGTTTGAACTTTTAAAACTCTCAAACATCAGGCTCCATCCTCTATTAGGAGCCTGAGAACTGAAATCTCTGCCTCCCATTCTACTTTTAGAAACTCTAGGAACCACAAGTCAACCTGCAGTCTGAGAACCAATACCTCTCTCTGGTAAAACCAGCTTCTAGTTTCCATCTGTGAGGCAGAAACCCTGACTATTTTTAAAACTATAGGATTAAGACTCTTTGATAAATAGTTAGACTTATCTTGGGTTATCCTGACTCATCCCTTTAGTTATGCTGCTACAAACTCAGACTGCTGGAGGAAAAATTGTCCCCTCTCTCTGATGGATTTACTCTCTCTACTCTTTGTATTTCTTGTTCTTACTGCCACTAACTTTCTTCTTTCTGTTTTAGAAACAACAACTTGTCCAGTCCTGTCTCTTACCTGTCCTCTCAGACGCCGGTTGGCCGAGACAGGAGGCTCCGCCCATAATGCAGGTTACTTCCTGTTTAAAAGTCATTCCTTCCCACAATCACTCTCATACTATTGCTCAGAAAGGAGGATTGCATTGAAATAATGCTTCAATCCAATCAGCTGGTTCCTTTATAACGAGACAATTTGACTAATTGTCATTTTATAATGAATCAAATTACATTTACTGCATTCATTTGACCCGAAATGATCTGGATCTGTTGCTTTGATCAGCTCTTTGAGATGACTGGTGTTCTGAACTGGAGCCTTATATATAAACTGAATTGAACTGAATGAGCTAATAGCCAATCAAGACCAAAAATGTCTGCCATCTTAAAATAAATAGACACTGTTGATTTTTATTTATTTATATAGTATTTTATTATTCTTGCAGAAATGTGTTTTTTGACATTGAATAAAATAGTGCACGAATCGCTATAATATATTTTAGAATAAATTTAAGATTTCAGAAATATGACTTGACCAAGTGTGACTAGCCGTTAGCTCATCAATCCAGTCAGAACTCGTCTCTATTTCACCAAACTGAGGTTGTTCAACGAGAGCTCTATATAAGACAGGTAAAATGTTAATGTTTATACACTTTCTACCAAAAAAACTCCACAACTTTTAAATAAGATTATAATTCTCAAATGATGAACCAGTCCAGATCTAGTAGTTCCACTGTTAATACCACCTTCACCATCAGCCCACAAACCACCTCAAACTGGTTCTCCTATCATCCCAGGGAGAGAGTGGAGGTCTGTTAGCAGCTCTCTGGATCGACATCAGAGAACGGACTATTGGTGATGGTGTGGTGCGGATGATTACACTGCTGATTCAGCTGTGTTTGGAAACCAGAAACCAGAGACCCTCGGTCCCCTGCCTCCTCTTAAAACCAGATTCTGTCAAGCTTCTCTTTAATCCTATCGACCCTGTTGCGTGCCAGACACACACACACACACAGACATGAGCCACCCCGACTGTCTCCCCAGAGGTCCTAACCCCTGGGAAAACCCCTTCAAACCATCCAAACTATCGTCACTGCTCACCACACCTCCATCTAGTTCAGCTAGAAACCACATGTTTGTACCAAGTCTCAGCCTCAGATAATCTCCTCTAACCTTTGGTGCTGAGCGTCTTTCACACTCGGTGTCAGTGTGTCACCTTACAGTCACAGATCTGAAGGCCTGAGGAGCCAAATCAAATAAAGTCTCCGTGACTGGAGCTGAATGAGTCCAGAATCTTTAAAAATGACTCAATACTTTTAACCCTTTATAGGGCAAGTGGCCATACTGGATCACTTCTGCACCGTGTGGGTTTTTAAAGCTGCATTAGTTTTTTAAACACTGTAAGAATAACATGTTTTTAAAACACTGTGCTGGAAAATAAGTATAAGATTAAAATATGTGGATCAGAAACAGAACTAGGATGAATGCGGTGAGGTAGCAGAAGGATGAGAAGATATGAAGTAAGTGGTCCATGGTAACCATGACAACTGGAGCTATGATGATGCAGGAGGACCAAAGCTAACAGTGGCAGAAAGGTGGAGGGGGCCACACCATCTTTTGGAACGGGGGACATCTTTTTCCTCAACCCTCCTGATTGGGTGAGGTTTTTTTTTCTGTTTTCACTTCAGCAAAACCCTTTGAGAGAAGCTGTTTTGTGCCTTTTATGGATAAAAAGTGTGATGTAAACTTTGTTTTGCAGCCTAAACCTGAAACTTTTACAAAAAAAAAGTTGTAGAATAGACTTAAAAATTGAAAAAAAGCCTATTACACTGATATGATGGTATTTAAACTTTTGCAGTATTTCAGGGAGCGCCCTTTAAAGGGTTAAATGTTTCTCCTCTACAACCTTCACAAACAAGCTTTTTTTCTAGTCTTAGATGGTCTGCTGCATGTTTTCACTCTGATGTAATCAATTCCCATTTTGCCTCTGATTTTGTACCCTACACACACACACATAAACACACACACACACACACAACCAGTATGTCCATCATCATGCTGCTTTCTCATCCTTCAGCTTGAACCATTTCTCTCAACGCTTTTGTAGCAAAAATGCATCATGTGACGCCTTAATCTGATTTAATGTGGCCACATTATTTATCTTCTGTGGTCACACACCACTTTGTTTCTACACAAACCATATCGTGGAGAAAACAAGCAGCTGTGCAGCCGGGTGACTAAAGCGCTGGAATTTCTGACGTCCATTCATCATCAATGTAACATTTAACTGAAACAGGACAAAATGCATGTTTGTCCACTTATTACAGATATACCTCCAAGCAGTAGGAGACAAAGATGGCAGCTTTAGTGGTTTTTCTTTAAATGCATCAATGTAATCTGGTGTAAACTCAGAGGTTTTAGGAAAACTGTTTAGAACACTTTTTAAGAGCACAAGATACAGCATAAAGGCACTAAAAGGCTTTAATTCTGGACAAATACTGACATCTAGTGGTGGACATGCAAACTGCACCACTCAAATATACTGAGACCCCAAAAAATGAGTCAAACTTTCTGAAAGTTCTTTGAAAAAAATCTAAAATCATCAAGAATAAATAACCTGATGGAGGCTGCTTATGAAAATGACCGAATGCATGATGTTCCTACCTGAAACGACGCCAAGTTGAGGACAAAATATGTAAAAAAATTAAACATGTTCATCAGATAAAAGATCAGACATGCAGATAAACCTTTAAACAGAAAGGTTTCCAGTTAGCTGTGTGCTCAGGTTTATTTTGACTCATTAACAAAAGTAATTTATTTCAGGAGAACTCACTGTCTTGCAGCTGAGTTTCAGGCTAATCTCATATTATGTGATCGTTTTTATTAACAAACGTCTGATTTAATGGAGTTTATGTCACTGTGTGAGGTTTAAAACAAATATCAAAGGAGAGAGTTTGTTATTTTTCTCCATCCTTTTCTTCTCTAGTTTGTTTCACTGGTTTAACATCTTTTCAGATCCCGTTCTTTCATTCAAACATGAGATTTTAAACAAAACTAAAGAGGAAGCATGCAAAAGATGAAAACTCTGCAACCCTTCATGTAAATATATTTGAAAAGAAAATCACACAAATTCAAAATACATTAAAATCTTTTCCATAAAACAATCCATTCAAAATGTGAGCTTAAGGCCTCTTAGAAATGTGCACGTTTTTATCAGGTGAACTTTGACCTCATTTCATTTCTGTGCAAATTTTACAAAAAAAGCCTGAATGTTTATTGATCCTGATGCTTTTGCAACAAAACGCCATCGTGTTATGAACTTCATCCAGGTGAAATGAGCAGAAAGACTATTCAGTCAGTCAAACATTAAACTGACAGATCTATTGAAACGATTCAGGTACGACGAAAAAGGGGTATTGGTGGAAGAAATGGTTAAAAATATCTATAAAAACAGCTCAAAACAACAACAGATCCCTAATAACTCCACACACAGAGATCAACCTGAGATAGACTAAATGTCATTCTTCTTTTCATCCCTTTGAATCACATTTTAGCTTCACTTAGATTCTCATAATCATCCAGTTAAAACACTTCTCATATAAAATCTGAGTAACAGCTGTGCAAAAAAAAAAAAAGCATCAAAACCTTCAAAACTTATATAATAAACTCTCATTCCATTTATGAAGTTTAAAATAAATGAAACATTCCAGAGAGGGAATGTAAAATGAGCAAAGTGCTGCTGAGGTATTTGCAGGTTTCTCAGCCGAGAAGAGGGCTGCTGTCGTTCTCGTCCTCGACGAGGCTCTCCTCTTCGGTGAAGGCCCGTTCTGTCCTTTTGACTTCTGAGGAAACATCCACTCCGATCAGAGCCACCGCGCTGGAATGTTAAGAACAGGAACAGAACTTAGATATGGGACTTAAATCCAGCTTAACGGGGAAACCGTCCTTTCAGCAGGGTCGTGTTTTTTTGAAAAAAAACGGCAAGACTAAACAGAAAGGAGACCAAAACAATGTTTAGACCGTGAGAACAAAAAGCTCTCTTGAAATAAACGAGACGAAAGATGACTACATGAACAAGACCATACATGACCAAGTGAAATAATGATAGTGTGTGTGTGTTAGGTTTGTGGACCTGTGATTTTGTTATTCTATAACTAACCACCGTGTAATGAAAGAAGCAGAGAAAGAGATGACTGTGGACTCGTTCAGGGAGCTTTACGTTTCACGCTACGCCTCTCAGGCCGACGGAGCAGAACCACTTCAACAGAAGTCACAGTCAGCAAAACATCCTCGATCTAACAGGACATTAATAAATGAACATTTATCACCCACAAATCAAACCTATTAACTCTGTTTTCAGCTGTTTTAGACCGATAAAGGTTCAAGGGAAGCTAATAAGAGGTTATTCTTGTTTCCTTTATACTTCTATTTCTTTACAGATTTAGGTTTTTATTAGTGTAATGATCTGGTTGCATAAATGAGGTTGATCTTACTCTAAAAATGTGGTGAATTATTTGGTGATAAAGAATAAGGAACCATGTCCTCCTTCTTTTTGAGGGCGAGATTAAAAAACATTTCTTTTTTTCTGCAGAAATTAAGAAAAAACCCTGATGATCAGTGACGAATCAGGAAGAAAAATAAAGGATTTTCTATCCAACTGCTGTCAGCGACCATGCCTCTAAACCTAAATCTGCTTCAGGATCAGCTCAATATCAGAGTTCTGTTTGCAGGTTATTAAAAAATGCAACATGCAACTTGAATAAAATTAATAAAAGTAGATGGCTCTGTTTTTATTTGATTCTGAAATGCACAGAAAACAATAATAACTGGCATTAATAATTAACGATGTGCAATAATTAGTTTGGACATTTTACTTCCTAGAATTTAGTCAAAACAAAAATTATAAAGTAAATGAAGCAAAACAACAATAAGTATTTATTTAAATCTAATTATAGACCCGGTATAGACCGGATACTGACCTCTAACTGAGTCGGATGACTTAGGAGAAGGATTCATTCTGGGAATTCTCTTGTTTGCTTATATTTATGACTGGTCAGTGGGTTTAAAGGTCCAGCTGATCCAGACCCATTAAGTAACTGGTTTCTTAACAGCGTGAATCAAAAGCAGTCTCACAGAACAGGTTTGAAACGGACCCGGTGCAAAGTTCAGCATCTAAAACGTTTCTGATGTCGTTTAAAGTCATTTCTTCATTTGCAAAACCACACAGACTGATTAGGTCTTTTGTATTTTTGCTGTAAACGGTGACTAAATTAACTTACCCGAGAGCAAAAACAGGAACAGCACAGAGTCCTGCAGCCAGGAGGAAGACGAAGCCGGGGAACCAGGCCACCGTGGCAAAGTAGATACTGTTGAAGACTGCAGGTGACACGTTGTTGGTTAAATTCTCCAGAAAGGAAAGATAGGCGAACAGCGCTCCTGCAAAAACACACAAACATATTTAAGGAAGCGATAGCTAAAAGAACAATCTAATATTCTAGTTTCTGGGATATTCTCTGATAAGAAAACAGAAACTCAGGTCACACTCCAGTGGACTCTGACTCTACAAACACTGAAGTGGTTTGAAGGTTCACGCGGATTCCTGAAAACCCTCTTACCCTGTTCGGACTTTGAGACGATATTTGACATCATGGAGCGCAAAACGGGGAAAGGCATGATGGCCAGAAACATCGGTATCCTCACTGCAAAAAAACAAAACAAAGTGTAAGTAAAATAAACAAAGGAGAGATAAGGTGTCATAATGAGAGTAGCTTTAAAGTTTACAGCCAAGAAATCGAATAAAAACATGCTGTAAACTTAAAAACTTTGCAAAGACTTGTAACTTCCTGTCAATCTGTAACCAGTGCAGAACTAACCTGTCTGTGTTGTGTCATTTATAATATATACAGTATGTTTCCTCACCTATAAACATCAGTACGGTTGTCTTTGCGAACGCCACCAGGATCATTCCCGATACGACCGACAGGATCCCCAGCAGGACAATGAGCAGCTGAGGAACGCCGCAGTACGTGAACGCCGACACTCCCAGGAAACTGATCAGGAACACCGCCGTGGACAGAGCCGACCCGTAGCCGATCAGAATCTCAGTCCAGCACAGCGGCTCGTTGAGCTCATAGAGCGTCACCATGGCGACGCCTCCGATGTAGGCGAAGGAGAAGCTGGTGAAGATGATCATCAGCAGAGCTAAAACAGTTTTAAACCTGCAGCTGGTTCCTGCAAAGATCTGGTAGATCCCACCGAGGACGTGCTTCAGAACGAAGCGTTCAGGAGAGTGATCTAAAGCGCCGCCATCAGTGGGAGACTTCTTCACTGTTTCCTCTAAGATGAAGACTGCATAGAGCAGGTTGAGACACTGGAACAGAGCTGAGGTTAGAAATGGCCAGTTAAAACCCGCCGCTCTCAGGAAGTAGCCCGTCGATATCGAAGCCACTCCAGACAGCAGCCCGATCATCATGTCCACCCCGGCCATGCGCAGCGTCTTCTGGCCGTCGTCCTTACACAAGTCAGCTATGTAGGCGAAACAGCCTCCGAGAAAAGTGCCCAAGCCACCGAACAGAGAGCTGAGGAGTGACGAGCCAATCAGCAAGTAGACGTTGAGCTCAAAGAAGGACACAGTCAGGAAGGAGGTGGTGTAGATCAAGGTGCCGATCAGAGGCATGATGATGGTGATCCTGCGTCCCGCCCGGTCGCTGTAGGCCACCAGCAAGAGGGTGACGATCAGAGACGGGACCGTGGAGAGGATCTCTGAGTAGAGGGAGAAAAGAGACGCCTGCTTCTGGACCTCCTGGAAAACAGAGGAAGAGAGTTAGTGCAAAAACCATTTAAAAAGATGGAACTTTAATGAGAGGTTTCTCCTAATGAGGGTTAAAAAAGAACACATTCCTATTGTGCAGGTGCAGTGAAAGCAGGTTAAAACAGGATGTTCTAGTTTTCATGTTTTTCACTTCCCTGTTTAACTTGTTGTTTTTTTTAGCATGCTAAAAATGTACCAAATCGTTTAAAGAGTCTATTTTTTTTCTTACAACATTGTACGCTTTGTTCTGTTAGCTTTCAAATGGCTAAATGTTGCTGTGTCATCTGAAGTGAGTAAGGTTTCCAAACGGATGGTGTTATCATGTGTCAGAAAACTGAACCTGAGTCACGTTCTGCCTTGTTTATGACTTTTTTGGTTCTTCTTAATAATAAGCAGAAGAGTGTAAGCTGCACAAACAAATGCACACTAACCTCATGGAGGTTTGTGTGGTTGCTGCTGTTGCTTGCTGCACATCTGGAGGTGTTGTCTGAGATGGGATAGCTGGTGTTGGTCAGCTGCACCCACAGCCTCCTGTAGACATACTGCTGCACCAGTGGGTAGATGAGAAAGCTGCTAAAAGCATACAGAGCCACCACCGGCTCCACAAAGTGAAGACGCCTCATGATGATGAGGGGATGAAAACTCCCTGAAAAGAGAAGATAAACTCATCTTAGAGATGAACATGAAGGTGTATAAGAAGACATGTGGACAAGCCTGAGCTGATATGACACAAACATATGATAACAGACAAGTTACTGCAACATTATAAAGGATCAAACTCTTAACTGATTATTTCTATTGACCTTTATAAAACCCTACAGCACGTGTGTCTATGGTAAATATGTGTGTGTATGGGTGTATTTATATATTTTTGATGAGTTAAAAAATGTTAAAAATATGACAAAATGTATCAAACAACCATGTGTTGTAGAATACAGATGCCCGGTTGAGTCAAATAACGTTAAATCACATACTTTATCTCAAATTTATATTATTTATAGAATGCTAATAAGACATTATATAGTATAGTAATAACACTCACCTGCTTAAACAGACGCCTCGGTCATCTTTTTGTCTACTAACGTCTTCCGGACAGTGTTGTGTTTACGTACAGGGCTACAAGGTTATGAAAGCTCGGAGTCCAGCCTCTAATCAAATCTGATTGGACAACATTTTTTGACTCTACTGTCATTCGACAAGAGTAGCTGTCAATCATAGCTAGCTAAAAAGTTGACGAGAGAAATGCGCAAAGAGAAAATGTTCAAAGATAGAACATGTCAGTCTCTGTATGTGTAACCTATCGGGCTGTTATCACTGTGTTGCAAATATATTTGAGCTCCTTCAAGTAAATATCATTTGATTTTGCTGGATAGTTCAGTTATCGCTCTTTTAATACACCCTTGTATGAAGCTGCGAATATAGTTTAGCTGTATTACGGTATATAGCTTGGCAGGCCGATTTAACATATAGTCATACAGTAACTATAAGGCATGCAACTATGATTTGCAGTTTGGATTTTAAAGTATTTCTAAACACCTCGCCTCGCCTTCCTCCGCTTATCCGGGTCCGGGTCGCGGGGGCAGCATTCTAAGTCGGGCAGCCCAGGCCACCTTCTCCCCGGCCAAGTCCACCAGCTCCTCAGCTGGGACGCCCAGGCGTTCCCAGGCCAAACTGAAGATGTATTTCCTCCAGCTTGTCCTGGGTCGACCTGGGGGCCTCCTGCCGGCAGGACATGCCCAGAACACCTCCCGAGGGAGGCGTCCAGGAGGCATCCTTACCAGATGCCCGAACCACCTCAACTGGCTCCTTTCGATATGGAGGAGCAGCGACTCTACTCCGAGTCTCTCCCGGATGTCCGAGCTTCTCACCCTATCCCTAAGGCTGAGCCCGGCCACCCTGCGGAGGAAACTCATTTCAGCCGCTTGTATCCGCGATCTCGTTCTTTCGGTCACTACCCAAAGCTCATGACCATAGGTGAGGATTGGGACGTAGACCGACCGGTAAATCGAGAGCCTTGCTTTCTGGCTCAGCTCTCTCTTTACCACAACAGACCGGTTCAGCGTCCGCATCACTGCAGACGCTGCCCCAATCCGCCTGTCGATCTCCCGCTCCCTCCTTCCCTCACTCGTGAACAAGACCCCGAGATACTTGAACTCCTCCACTTGAGGCAGGACCTCTCTCCCGACCCGGAGTTGGCAATCCACCTTTTTCCGGTCGAGAACCATGGCCTCAGATTTGGAGGTGCTGATCCTCATCCCAGCCGCTTCACACTCGGCTGCGAACCTTCCCAGCAAGAGCTGAAGGTCAGAGCTCGATGAAGCTAGGAGGACCACATCATCCGCAAAAAGCAGAGACGCGATTCTCCTGCCACCAACACTAGGCTAAACACTAGGCTGTGAAATGTATGATTAGAGTTTTTTAAGGGGAAGCAATCCTCTTTTTATAATAATAATAATAATAATAATAATAATAATAATAATAATAATAATGAAAGCCCTTAAAACTGGACTCTTTTATCCCTAAGGGATTTAAAGCTTTTATTATATGGACTATATTGTGATTTATTTTTTTAATTTTTTACTGATTTGTTTTTTGTACAAATCTTTATCTTGTTTAATGGCGCCAACCTTTTCACTTCAAAAGACCATAGCTTTAGCCAGACCACAGTTTCCAATAAGATAATGTTTTTAATCTGTCTTGTCTGGTTAAATAAAGGTTAAACCAAATGAAAAAAAGTTCTGAATTTTTAGAGAACAGAGCTGCTTTAAGACAGCACAGCTGTGTTCTTGACAGTGTTTGTACTAGCTGTTAATTCATGAGTCCTTTTAGATATAAACTCTATTTCTCTGAACCAAGCTCATTCAGGACACCTTCTACAGTGGATAAGATGCTAATTATTATTACTTTTACACAAAAACACATTTCTCAAAGGTCAGACTTTGTCCTTCAATTAACATTCCACATATCCATTTAATTTGACACCATTTTGCTTTATTTAAATTAATTTGACATCTGAAATTTATGTTTCTCCCAGTAAAAATCATTTTCAGATATATTTAGTGCTCATTCTAGAGAGAAGTTTGTAAATAAAGTTGTTTATCCAAGTGAGAATATTGTTTAAAATATATAAAGTGTTCATTTTAGATATGTACAAAGTCCTTTTGTATGTCTAATGCTGTTTTGACAAGCAAGTTATGGAGTTTATATGTTAAAACTGTCCTTTAAATTTAAAATCATGTAATTTGACGGGTGTGTTGATTATATGTTGCAACAGCTTGCCTTAACACGAAGTAGGCGTCCTTTGCGTCGGAATGTACCATTTAACCAACATACAGGGAGGGATTTTGTTGTGACAGCGGAGTACAAACCCGGTAGGGAGACGGTAAGATGGACTACACTGTCCTTTTCCATCTATTTTCATTAAAACAAATGTTATGCGATACAACCAGAATCCAAACGCATTTACAAACATTATGTTTATATACGACTGAGACGCGCAAATGCATTAGTACCTGATATTTAATGGTCCCAAAGACGTTCAGGTAACATCAAATTATAGAAAGCTAACGAATCATAGCGGTTCCTGTGATTTAATCTGCCGCGTTGGCTAACATTACGAGCTACCTTGAAAACGCGAGATACGGCCAGCTACTTTCAGGTTTTGTAGTTGTTTATTTTGTTGTTTAATGCTCTGCTATAAATGTAGCACTTATGCTAGCTGGCTCCGGCTACGCTTGCTGTACCTGCTGCCTGCATTTTAGCAGTCGTGACTGAGTCAGCGGGTGGATGATGTTACTTCACGGCCTTTAACTGTTAATTTCGTCACATTCATCCTGCTACTAAGAATTTTCAGCACCCAGAAGGTTGTCGGTTTAAATAAATGTTAGTTTGTTACCCCACGTAGAGCCTGTTTGACCCTTATTGATCGCCTGCTATGCTGGTGTTGACTTTCTAGGTTTTCTTGTTAAGGACTTTCAAGGAATTTGTTGATTGTTTATTTTATGATCATGTATTTTCCATTAGTTTTAGATTCTGGAGCCAGAAGTCTGTTCATCTTCATCATATTAGCTTCCTTTCCCCATCAGCCTTAAAACAGACAATGCAGTAGTTGTATTCAAATATGTAAATGTTGTGTTTAAAGTTCCTCATCACCAGCACCCTGCCTTTGGTTTTCAGGTAATACCATCGGGTTATTCATCTTGGATCAGCCATGGCCTTCAGCAAAGGGTATCGCATTTACCACAAGCTGGATCCTCCACCTTACAGTGTGATAGTGGAGACAAGGACCAGAGAGGAGTGCCTCATGTTTGAATCAGGAGCTGTTGCTGTTCTGTGTAAGACGTCTTGTTTGACTTAGATTGTCTTAAACTTAAACCTTAAACAAGGACAAGTCAACAGTAGTAGTTTTTCCTTACTGTGGACATTCTTTCACTTTTGTTTGTCGTTTTAGCGGCAGCAGAGAAGGAAGCCATTAAAAATACGTACACTAAAATCTATGATGCCTATGGAATCCTTGGTGTCCTCCGACTAAACCTGGGTAAGTAGAGCATATTATGTTTTTGTTGCATTGCTCCTTGACTTGATCTAGTCCAGAGTTTGGCTCTGAGTAACAATGAAGCGTCCCTAGTTGGTGGAGGACTCGGTGTTCCTTAGTTATAAGCTGCTTTCTCTTGTCCTCATAAAGACTTTGAAAGCTCTTGTTATAACAACATCAGCCTTCTAGATGGTAGAGATAAAACTGGTTGGGGGTTTCATGCCCTGCCCTTTAATCCTTAATGTTTTAGCGTCTTGTTTTGTATTCTGAATTTTCCAGGTGACTCCATGCTCCACAGCCTGGTGGTTGTAACAGGATGCAGCTCTGTGGGAAAGGTGCAGGATTCAGAGGTTTTCAGGGTCACACAGACCGACTTTATATCACTGAAGAATGATCCGGGAGACGAGGACCGGATCGCTGAGGTGCGCAAGGTCCTAAACTCTGGACATTTCTACTTTGCCTGGTCTGCCTCTGGAGTCAGCATGGACCTGAGTCTCAACGCACGTCGTAGGATACTAGAAGATACTACAGACAACCGCTTCTTTTGGTAGAGAAGTGCCGTTCTCTTCATTTAAATGAACTTACCGTTTATGTAACAACAAATCCATCTTTGTGCCATTTGCTAAGATTTGTGTACTACTGCTCTATCATCTCTCTGAACAA
The DNA here is from genome assembly GCA_006937965.1 of Callopanchax toddi. Taxonomy (NCBI): domain Eukaryota; kingdom Metazoa; phylum Chordata; class Actinopteri; order Cyprinodontiformes; family Nothobranchiidae; genus Callopanchax; species Callopanchax toddi. The sequence continues at coordinate 1,096,188 of SSNR01000038.1, read as the reverse complement.
ACAGGAACCAGTCCCTGCACCTGCACCTTAAACATTATGGAGTAAACTGCGATGACTGGCTGCTGAGGCTGATGTGCGGCGGTGTGGAGGTCAGGACTATCTACGCAGGCCACAAACAGGCCAAGGCCTGCATCTTCTCCCGCCTCAGCTCGGAGAGAGCCGGCACGAGGTTCAACGTCAGGGGAACAAACGACGATGGACAAGTGGCCAACTTTGTGGAGACGGAGCAGGTGAGTCCGGTTTTAAGTGCGTCAGATTCTTTGTTTAGAGCGTTAGCAATGTTTTTGTCAAGTGCAACAGCTGCTTTTAATTTGAACTCATCACATTATCAGAAGAAATCATTTCTAATCACTTTTATTCCAGTGTGTTTTTGAGTTTTTCATTTAGTCCTAATTTATCTGACATTTAGGACTCGTTCGTTTAGCCGACGTTTAACAGATATTGATTTTGCTTTCAGTTAGAAAAACACTCAAACTCTCCTGTCAGTTTAGAGCAGTAGGTTATGATGGAGACAAGCGTTTGAGGAAAGTTTTTGAGGTTATTTCACCTGATTAGTTTATTAGTTTTACTTTATTTGTGTTTCTAACCCTAACGAGACTTTGATCTTTTCCGAACAGGTCATTTTCCTGGAGGACCAGGTCTCATCCTTCATCCAGATCCGGGGATCCATTCCACTTTTCTGGGAACAGCCAGGAATCCAGGTAAGAAAAACTCGATATCGAAGTGAAATATTAAATGTTTTTAATATTCAGACGCATACAGAGATAAGTAAACTTTCTTAATGTTTGGTTGGAAAGTCCTGGCTGTTACATGTAACAGCCAGCAGACAAAAACACGTAAAGCTAAGTCTCCGTTTCATTTCAGTGGAAACCTTTCTCCCAGTTTTAACACATTTTGTTGCTGTGTTCAGAAAAAGTCCGTTAAGGGTGTTTTGTTGCACCTCAATAAGAATCGACACCCTAATGGAGTGGACCCCCACCTGGTATAACCTTTTATCTTCTCTTGTTTGTTTTTATTTGGGGTTGGAGGCTTCGCTGGCGCTTTCATACCACAGATCTCTCTGTGCAATGCCAGAAGTCAGGAGTGAAAATACTATTCTAGACATGTTTGCAGAACAGATTTGATGCTTAGGGATACATATATTTTGGATTTGTCTGCTCTTGTCCTGACATCGCACAGACTGGTCATTTAGATAAGACACGGGGAGGTTAATGATAGTACTAGTGGTTGGTAAAGGGCTCTTTTCTGTTTTCCTCAGCTCCCAGACATCTTGGGTCAGGTGAGAGCCTGATCTGAAAACATCCCCGAAGCACTCTGCTCGAGTTCGCTCCCAAAGCAGCTGAATAGGTGTTACCTGATGATTATAGAAAAGAAGCCATATTAGCCACCTATTCAGGCCACAAAGGTCTTTGGTTTTGTTTAAAACACATGGTAGTGGGCTTGGGGTTGTTTTCAGAGTCCTCCTGCTTTAAAGCACCTTTTTTAAGTCCCCACTACCAGTCGTGGCTTGTAGACTCTTCTCTCCAAATAAATTCCCAGAGCAGGATGTGTAAGCTTTATTTTTCTTATCTTTTAGAAGTAGCTAGCTTAAATCACCTTTAGATTTCCACGCAGTTTAAAGCAGACATAATATATGACCCTGAAAATATTTTCCTAACAAGCAATATGACATTTTGATAGATTTTGGACACGTGTAAGTTGTTGAAACTGGTCCAACGCGGCGTTTAAAGGTTTTGCTGTGATCTGAGGTGTGCCGCTGTAACCTGAGCGGAGTCAGATGTCATCTCAGGAAGTTATTAAATATGCATAGACTAGGCCTGCACGGCGGAAGAGAAAGAAAGGAGTCGCAGCAACATGGTTGAGCCCAGTCACATACAAGCCCAACTAAATATAGACGTGTTCAAACAAACTGCGCTGCTGAATGCAAAACTGAAACAAAGCTGAGTGTGTGAGAGCGAGTCGTAAAGGAATGAAGAGGAAAATCAGAAGGCCTGGTATCGACCTGTCAGAGCCAGAGATAAATGATGTCATTGCAATAAGTAACTTAATTTAACCACAGATAGATTTATTAATGACCTCTAGGGAAGTGAGATGTGAAAATAGGAAATATTTGTTCACTGACATTGGACAGATTTCATGCTAGTTTTGTTAGTTTCCCACTAAGCCTGCGTGGGTGTAGTCGTGTGTTTTCCCTTCACTGAATCGGTAGCGTCGTCCGTGTCCGAGCAGGCGATAGAACGACAGGATCAAACTTTGGGAGAAAGGTTTTGGAGAGATGACAGGATGTCTCTGCTACTCAGTCTTTTCCCATGCTGCCACTGTGTTGTTGTTTTGTCCCGCTCCAATCTTTCTCTTTAAACAATCATCGGTTCGTTTTGAAACTTTCTTTTCCCACGTTTTGTTCGCCGTCAGGTTTTCGGGGGCACTCTTCACATTTTGACTCGTTTTTCTCCTTATTAAAGAAACACGCTGCGGTTTTTTGTCTCTGCAGGTGGGTTCACATCGTGTCAAACTCTCAAGAGGATTTGAGGCAAATGCACCAGCTTTTGAAAGGTAATTAGGATGCTGTGTGTAGCCTGGGTGGGCAAGTTTTGTTTGTGGTTTTTAGAGGCTTTATTTGACTTCCAGCAGATTAACGGCGCCCTGAACGGCACTGTGTCTGCTGCTCTTACCCTCTAAACACTGATGAGAAGATCTGTGCTTGTGAAGGAGAGGATGCTAATAAAATGTGTTCTTTAAAGCTAAAAACATAGAAATCACTTGAATAACCCACGATTAGCTGTTAGCGGTAGTTTATGTTTGTTTCCCTCTTGGCCCTTTTTCAGTATTTTTTACTTTTTATAAATCTTCACCAGATGTTTTGAGATGGAGGTCTGAACCAGGACTTTATAGCATAAAGACAATCTCTCTAGTCACTGTGCCACACCCAGACAGTACTATCATCCTTATCAACTCACAGCAGCCAGCTTCCACCTCACCGTCTCTAAGCTCAGTGTTTTTGTCAAGTTATGCATTAATGTCACAGCTTCCTGAACAGATTATATTTGGAAAAACAGAGTTTACGTCCAACAAGACTGATGAGCTAACACAGAGGTGTCCAAACTTTTCAACACGAGGGCCAAAATCACTAAGTCCTCAAGGGCCACAAAAGTTAGAATATTTCTTAAAAGAAACAAGTAAAAAATGTTTTGTTCTGCTCAAAAAATCCTTATTAATGCAACATTTTAATGAACAGGCTTTGTCAATACGACACAGGGATCTCTTATGTTTGATTCAATAATAAAAAGCATCAGATTCACTGGATCTGATTGGTCGACTGTTTTTAAGTTTCTACATTTAGTTCCATCCTCAGCAACAAGACCAGGATCTGGGTCTTTCTTCAGTCCTGCTGCTGGATTTAGTCAGGCTTTATGACCAGAGCTCACAAGTCTGCGTTTTGGTCAAAGTCAGTGAGGATCTGTGGTTCTTTTTACCAGGAAATAAAGTCGGAAATCTCAATACCTCTTGAATTATCTAAAAAAAAAAAATTGAATATTTTGATTGAATGGAAAATTTTGCATTTAAAAAGATTTTAATTTACTTGGACTTTTTGTTTTTTGGGTCTCATGTTAGTAAAAATCTAAAAAATGTCATAAAACGTCTCTCTGCATCAAAATTCTGCAGGAAAACTAAATTATATAACTTTTAAAATGCAACTGAGGGCCACACAACATCACTCTGAGGGTTGCATTTGGCCCCCGGGCCGAACTTTGGACACGCCTGAGCTAACGGCTAGCCCAGAGGTGGGCAGTCCTGGTCCTCGAGGGCCATGTTCCGGCATGTTTTAGGTTTTTCTCTGCATAAACACACCTGATCTGAATATGTGGGTGAAGGCACTCTAAGAAGGAAATTCAACATATAAATCAGGTGTAGGAGAGTTGCCTGTAATAGAAAATATTTATAAAGGTTTGATCTTTTTAACAAATGACTCATTTTCCTCACTATATAGTTGGTAGCACTCCCAGTTTTTACATTTTCAGTGCACTAGTTGTAATATCTTGGCTTTTTTTTACCATACAGGAGCAACAAAACACTGTTATAAATGCTCTTCTGATTCCACCCATCATTTTTAGCAAGTCCAGCAGATAAAATCCCACTGTTTTATATTTACAGAATGAATCTTGTTTTCCAGACACTTCACTGCACTGAGGAGGTTGTATGGAAAGCAGGTGATCATCAACCTTCTAGGAAGTAAGGAAGGAGAACACATGCTCAGCAAAGCATTTCAGGTGAGATTTCTTTCACACTGAGAGGTTTTTATCCAACATGTGAAACAAATAGTTGCAGGCTCTGTTCTGACACGTCGCTTCCTGTGAACTTTCACACTTGTGACAGTAATGGATTCTTTTAGCTGAGTGGATGTTGTTGCTCAAGACAGAAAGTGCTAATTCCTACTTTAATTTCAGCTGAGCTGTCGGTAAACGGGCTTCTGTTAGCGAAGGGTGATTCACTACATTTTTATAAAGGAGTATTGCATGAAGTTCCTCATGTTTTTCAACTGTCAGAGGAAGTAATGTTGACATTATTATCAGCCGTCAACCCCCAAAACACAACAGTATCAAAAGTTTTCCTCAGAATCCAAACCAGTGGTTTTTCATCAGGAATGAAAGCTACCTTGTTCTGTTTGGATTTAATTTAAATTTAACTCTTTGTCTCCCTCAGAGTCACCTTAAGGCATCCGAGCACTCAAACGCAGTGAAGATGGTTAACTTTGACTACCATCAAAACGTGAGGGGTGGCAAAACGGAGAAACTCGGCAGTGTCCTGAAACCTCAGCTCGGCAAATTCATAGAGGATTGTGGGTTCTTCTACTACACTGGGGAAACAGGAATTGTTAGGTAAGACGTACTTCCTCTTATTAGGCTGTTTTATTCCCTCATTGACTTCATTTTACATGCAAAAGACCAGAGATGTGCACCGTCTTACTCACTCTATTGCTGCTGGCCATTTTCTTTAACAATCATGAAAAAATTCAATCTTAGGACGATGCAAACTATTTGGAATTCAGGGTTTATAAAACACACATTTACCAGCTCCTTGTGATCGTGATTTCTCTTTAGCTTTGTGTTACTTTAGTTTTTCCGGCACTGCTAGCTTGTTTATGCAAATCTGGCTTTTCCCTGTCTCTGTCTTCACTCCTGCACACGTTACTTCTTTGTGTCACCTGGTCCAAATAGATTCAGCCTTCTTTTCACTATTTACAAACTTATTCTGAAAGTATAGTCGTGTTAAACCATCAGAATGCTCAGCTTTACAGATCTGGTCATACAGGTGGGTCTTTGTGCTGTTTTCATACGTCTGAATGGATCTGTCCTCTCCTTTGTCTGTTCAGGTCTCAGGGAGGGACCATCAGGAGCAACTGCTTGGACTGTTTGGATCGAACTAACAGCGTTCAAGCCTTTTTTGCTCTTGAGGTATGAGTACATCTGCTGGTGTAACACAGAAGCTTTCACGGATAATCCCATGAATCCAACCCCTGTCCTCCTTGTTTCCTGTAGATGCTGACCAAGCAGTTGGAACAGATGGGGCTGACGGAGAAGCCGCAGCTGGTGGCCAGGTTTCAGGAGGTTTTTAGGACCATGTGGTCTTTGAACGGTGACTCCATCAGTAAGATCTACGCAGGCACTGGTGCCCTGGATGGGAAGGCTAAGGTACGCAGTGTGAATGAATAAAGGCGCACTAACAACCTGTTGTAAGGCTAAAGTCAAGACATTGTGATGCACAGCAGTAGTGGAGATCTGTGTTTCACCTATTTTTTGTTAAATTAGTCAGTCATGGCTACTTGTGTATGCTAGTGCAACAGTTGTACGGCCTGTTGATCCTTTGTGTACCCCTGTGTGTTTCTAAATATTTGTGCGCTGTCTCTTTTGGCTAACCTCTGGACCTCTCAACTCGTTTACGGTAAGTTCACCAGACAGGTCGATGTTGTCTGTGAGCTGTGGGTCTGTGTCCGCCGCCTGGTTTATTTCCTTGTCTGAGGGTCGAATAACGATAGCATTGGCATTTGGGATAGGTGGAAACTTTCTTGATTATTTATTCTTTATATAACTTTTTATTTCCCTTGCGGTATCTGCAGAAATTTGTTCATGAAGGACATGAAGGGGAAACAAAAACCACCCATGTGTACATGCTTTTTGCTTTTATCGGTTATCATTGCTGCTCTCTTTCTTGGAACCTGAGGAATCTCTCCAGATTTACATTCTGAGCATAATTTAAACCAAATTTCACATCAATCCATAACATTTAAATGCAACACATCATTCAGGAATTTTTATCCTTTTTTTCCCCAAAAAAATCTGCGATAGATTTCTCTAAACTTTCTTTGATTCACACAGTTGGAAAGCTGGGCTTTTATCATGCTGAACACATCCTTTAGGTGGTTTTCTGAACGTTTCGTAACAGTTTTGCATTTATTGTGCGTTTATTTCAGGCCGGGAAGCTCAAAGATGGAGCTCGATCCGTGACGCGGACCATCCAAAACAACTTCTTTGACACTTCCAAGCAGGAGGCCATAGACATCTTGAGGCTGGGCTCCACACTTAACAGTGATTTAGCCGACAAAGCTCGAGCCTTGCTCACCACTTCCAGCCTTTACGGTAATCGCTCACATTTTGAAATGTCGTATAATGTGATGTAATGTTGATCAAATCAACAGGTAATGACCTGAAATGAAAAAAGTCACGTTATTCTTGTTTTATAGCAGCGGTTTTAGGAATCAGCCATAACATTATGACCACTTTTGTAGGACAGATTTTTTTTCACCGTTTCAGTTAAAAACACAAAAAGAAAACATCTGGAAGTGTCTGTGGGTGTCATAATGTTATGGCTCACTTGTGAATAAAGCCTTTTCTGTTCCATCTTGAACGTTGTTGGAATATTTTTGACGAGTTTAAACACGCAGCTGTCGGCTACAAGATTCCTCTTGACAAAAGAAGGTTTATCTTCCTGTTCTGACTCTGTGACTCAGCTAAATTAATACTTATCTGTTTCCTGGTAAAGCAACGTTAACCCTTTCTTCCTTCTCTCCCTACGCTTTCAAACAAACTTAGTCACTGAGCCTGTCTTACAATCAGGTACAGTAACTGACTGGCTGTAACCAGTGGATAGATCATTTCCTGCCCTGTCATAAAGTGTGTTTGTTTTTCATTATTTACCTTGGTATTGGTTTAATCCCTTGTCTGTTGTGTATTATTGGTTTCATGCATCAATGATTAAAATAAGAATAAATTCTGGTAAATGTGTTTACAGACAGTAATAAGCCATTACCAAAGTTTAATTCATGATTATTTCAACATTTTCCTTTTCGTTGTTGTGGATTTCCTGTTTTGTATTCAGACACAATCCTGTTGTTTTTGATTAGTTTTCCCCCCATTTCTGTTTCCCGTCCCACCCTCCTTATATATAAACACATTCTTAGGTTTTGCAGCCTTTTCTGACTCCTCTCTCCTCTTCAGCCTCTCCAAGAGTGTTGCTGGGAATGTGTCAGAACTACCACAAATACACAAAGCCCAAGCCCATCCGGGTGTGCGTCGGCACCTGGAACGTCAACGGGGGGAAACAGTTTCGGAGCATCGCTTATCGCAACCAAACGCTGAACGACTGGCTGCTGGACGCTCCAAAAAAGGCCGGGCATCCCGAGTTCCAGGGTACGTCTGTTTATTTATCTGCTTTTACTTCTGGGTTTTGTCACCTTCAGGCTGAATGTTTCATAGGGCTGATTTTGTTTAGGAAGTGGAAGACGTAGCTGCATGTTTGGAAATATTTATTCACTTGTAGACAAGGTCAGCATCTTACTTGTGTACACAGAATATGAAGGCAAAGCCGACTGCTGCTTATCTGATATTTAAATTAGAAACTAGAAGACAGCAACACACTGAACAGTTCCATATGTATGTTCACCAGTAGCTCTACACTTCTTCTGAACAAAAATCAGAAAAAAGTCATTATTCTGTTTCCAAACTGTTTGATTACAAACATATTGAACACAAACGCATGTTTTTCTTTCTTGACAGACAGTAAATCCAACCCTATAGATATCTTTGCCATCGGTTTTGAGGAAATGGTTGAGCTGAACGCCGGTAACATCGTCAGCGCCAGGTATGAGTTTTAAGTTCCTAGGTTTTACATTTCTACAATCAAAGGCCAGATGTTTTTTAATGTATTTTATGCATATTTGAAACCCTAACCCTCGCAGCAAGAAGGTCGCAGGTTCAAATCCCGGATGCAGCTTTCTGCGTGGAGTTAGGATGTTCTCCCCATGCATGTGTGGGTTTCCTCCAGGTCCTCCGGTTTCCCCCACAGATCAAAAGAATCCAGGACTCCCTTGTAAAAGAGATTCTGAATCTTTAAAACAAGATGCCAGAGATTTCACCTCTTCTCTACTTCTAAATATGAGCAGCTACATTGCTTTGATCATTCACCTATCCATCTAATTTCTGAAGCCGCTTCATCCTCCGAGGGTCGCGGGGAGCTGGTACCTAACTCCAGCAGTCACTAGGCGAGATGCAGGGGACAACATGGACAGGTTGCCAGTCCATCACAGGGCCACTGTTATGCCCCTCTGCAGTTTCTCTGGCCATTTTCTGATGGTGCAGCAATCTGCATGGTCTGATTGCTAATTGGGCTGCACCTGGGAGAGCAGGCATAAAGCCTGCTGGGAGAGGCCTGAGAGAGAGGCAACACTGAAGCAACACTGGAGCTGCCACCAGCCAGGCAGAGGCCAGAGACTTTAGGAGAAATGGCTCTCTTTTAATAAAAACTTTTTAGAAGATCCTCCTATGTGTTCAGTCTCCATTTTATGTTGTGGCCCAACGAGCCGGGTCGTAACAGCCACATACTCTCACTCACACCTTGGGACTATTTAGAGTCACCAAATAACCTAGCATGCATGTTTTTGACCTGTGGGGGAAACCGTTGTAGCTGGAGGAAACCTAACCCCCATGCACCCCGTCAAATTTAACATCATTATAAGAAATGTATTCAAAAAAATAACTAGATAAAACCCTAATATTCACATTGTTTTTACTCTTTTCCTCTGTTACAGCACTACCAATCAAAAACTCTGGGCAGCTGAACTTCAGAAAAACATTTCAAGGGATCACAAGTACGTGTTGCTTGCTTCAGAGCAGCTGGTGGGAGTGTGTCTGTTTGTTTTCATTCGCCCACAGCATGCACCCTTCATCAGGTATGAGCTGTAAGGTTCTCAGACATTTAACCATTAAAGGTTAGCCGTAACAGGTGTAACCCAGTCGTTCTGTTTATTACAGGGACGTGGCCGTTGATACGGTGAAAACCGGAATGGGCGGAGCCACGGGGAATAAGGGAGGCGTGGCCATCCGTTTGCTGTTCCACACCACCAGCATCTGCTTCGTCTGTTCACACTTTGCCGCCGGTCAGTCGCAGGTCAAAGAGAGGAACGACGACTACAACGAGATCGCTCGCAGGCTCAGCTTCCCCATGGTGATAATTATTACTGATAACTTATTATAACATCGTTTTGCTTTAGCATCACACTCAACATGTGTCCTGTTCTCACAGGGTCGTCTGCTGTACTCACATGATTATGTGTTCTGGTGCGGAGACTTCAACTATCGGATCAGTATGCCCAACGAGGAGGTGAAAGATCTCATCAAGCAGCAGAGCTGGGACGCTCTAACAGCTGGTGATCAGCTGTTGGAGCAGAAGAATGCTGGACTGGTATGACATCGTGCTAATTTTTTATCTTTTGCTTAATAAATTTCAGCTTTTTCTTCCCTAAAATAATAAAAAAGCTTTGATTGGGAAAATAAACCTACTCGTCATGTCTTCAGATGCACTTCAGACCAGAAAACACACCTGATGAGGCTTTTTTTTTTTTTTTTAGATAAAAGTATAACCAATCAGAAAATAAGTGTGTTACATTAACTGGTTTTGTAAGTGCATATTTCATAAATATTTTCTTTTAATGTCTTCCTCAGGTCTTCCGAGGTTTCATTGAGGGAACGTTAGATTTTGCCCCCACCTATAAGTACGACCTGTTCTCAGAAGACTATGACACCAGCGAGAAGTGCCGCACACCAGCCTGGACTGACCGCATACTTTGGAAGAGGAGAAAGTGGAACTTCAACAAAACAGGTTACAGCTACAGACAATTCCCTTATCTAGAGATTTTAAAATATTTACCTGAGAAGCATTAGAGGAATAAATCTATAAAATGTTTGTGTTTCTGCTTGTTTTGCAGCTGAGGAGATGAATGTTGTAGGTGCTGCCTCCACTTCTGGGGATCCTGAGGATAATCCAGATTACACCTGGAGTCCTGGGACTCTGATGTACTACGGCAGGGCTGAACTCAAGACCTCTGACCACAGGTAGCTACATAAAGCTGAGATCATTATCGTGAGTGGAGCTGTTCGATCCCTTATTTTGGGGATGTAATCTCGTGTTTTTCTCTTCAGGCCTGTGGTGGCAGTAATCGATGTGGACATCCTGGAGGTGGACCCAGAGGCCCGGCACCAGGTCTACAAAGATGTCATTGCCCTACAGGGGCCTCCAGATGGCACCATCCTGGTGTCGCTCTGCACGTCTGGACCTGATGACTACTTTAGCGACGAGCTCATAGATGAGCTGCTGGATAAGTTTGCTAATTTTGGAGAGGTCATCCTCATCAGGTGAGACATCACAACACAGAGACAGGTGTGTCACCTTCACACAGGTGTTTCATTTTGAATGTTTTTTGTTTTAATTCAGGTTTGTTGATGAGAAAATGTGGGTGACCTTCTTGGAAGGTTACTCTGCTCTGGCTGCCCTCTCCCTCAGTGGCTCAACTGTAAGTTTTTATCTCTTCGTTTATGTTACCTCACTGTAATGTGATCTAACTAGATTTCAAGCTTGGTTTCTGGTAGACGCTTCATTTTTAGTGTGAAACCCCTGTTTCTCAAATCATTTTCTTGTTTGCTCGACCCGATTTAACTTGTAGGTTCTCGATAAGTTAATTGACATCCGCTTAAGGAGTCCGGGCTGGATCAAGAGTCTGGAGGAGGAGATGAGCGTAGAAAGGATCTGTGGAAGCATTCCCACGTCGGGTAGCTCCACCCTGCTCGCTGAGGACGTGGACATGGGCGATGACGATTTTGATATGGAAGGTGAGCAGTTGCTGCTTTTTTACGGCTGTTATAAAGAAGATTGCACCTGAACTTGAGTCGTTTCCTTCCAGGTGAGGTTGACGAGGAGGAGGAAGACATCCTTCCTCAGCACCTGCAGCCAGGAGCAGGTTCTGCTCTCGGATCCTCCCCTCTTCCTTCCCCCCGCGGCAGCCCCTGCCCCTCCCCCACCCACGGAGAGCCCGCCGCTCCCAGCAGACCTGGTCGTGCACTACAACCCACTCGACCATCACAAGGTAACCACAGAACACAACAGTGTTCCTCGGCGTATAACCGAATCATTTGTTGCAGTCTCCGTCTGCTGGAATAAAAACGTTAACTTTGTTGTGTTTGTAATCCGTTGAAGCCGATTTAAGTCCATCAGCTCAGAGAAAAGAAACTCCAGGTAATATTATGTGTGATAATTGAATGTTAGCACACGTGTGTCTCCTTAGAAAGCGTTTTCCTTGAGGCGTGTTTTGTGTGCAGTGTAATCTTAATCATTTTTTTTGGTCAAATTTAAAATATGCAGTAGAAAAGTGCAGGATAGGACAGTCTTTCAAGATGTTTTGAGTGAAATACTAACCTGTTTCTACTAAAACAATTACAGATTGTAAAATTTGTTCACAAAACTCGCCTTCTATATCGTGTTTTCACCCAGGGCCTCCTGTAGACTTCCAGCCCGGTGCCCCAACAGGTCCAGTCTTGGAGCCCAAACGGGCACCTCCTCCTCGCCCCAACGCCCCACCAGCCAGACCTGCGCCACCTCAGCGCCCACCTCCACCTTCAGGTAAACTCCCATCCACTTAACCGTATTTGGAACAAATTTATTCCAAACCTGAAAGAATCAGGAGTGTGGATGGAGTCTTTTCGGCACGTGGTAACGTTTGGTTTTTATCCCACTCTTTTGCCAAATTCCTCAAGGAGGCATAAGTCCTCAGCCGGTCAGAAAGTACTCTGCAGGTAAAGTGACAGCTGTTGATCTGCTTATGTGGCTGCTGTATTTGAACTAGTGGTTTTTCACAGGATAGCTCAGTCAGTAAGCCTTGATTCACATCATCATCATTATTGATTTCCACCTCATTGAATTTATTATATTCAGCTTCATGTTAAAAAATGATTCCGCTCATTGTTTAATTCGAAGAATTAGGACGGTTTTGCTACTTAACAGCTGTTTTATGCATAGAACGATTTATGAATTATTACCTTTTGGATTCTCAGATTGCATAAGAATGTAGTGTCTTAGAATCTGAGACTTGATTTAGTTGATTGCACTCATTGCTCACACATCTAACCACTCCCCCCTAAATATGTGATTTTCATAGTTGTATTTTCATAAAACTTGCTAGATGTTGTAGAAATATTTAGACGTTTTTTCCAACTGGAAAAACGAAGTAATGTTTTTGCACCATAAACACTGCAGCCGTTTTTTTATTGTTGATTTTTTTTGTTTTTTTTGTGCTTTTATTTAAAAAGAACCATCTTTTTCTCCTCTTTAAGACTTTGGCAAATGTCCCAGCCCACTGCTCGGTAGGAGAGGCAGTGAAGGTAACACAGAGTAGTTTCTGAATGTGACCTGATCGCTGTGGTGTTTTTACACCCAGTCATCGGTGATAGTGATGCTACTTTGACATTGATTGTGTCTGTTGATCAGTAATAATCACTGCTGGCTGGAGATGTGATCAGAATTTTAAAAAGTGGAACAAATAACAGGGATTTTATTTAAAATCTTAAGGAATCAGAGAAAACATTCACAATCAATGAGCCTCTTAGTACGATACTTCCTCATTCATGTGTAATATTCAGTAGTAGTGTCATGCATATTAATTTGACAGTTAAATAATCAACTTTCCATCATTGTGGATGGACTGGTTACATTCTAATGAGCATTATCACTGAATGTTTTCAGTGTCTAGTGTAAAACAGTTCTGTATTTTGGCTTCCTTTGTGCTGCAAAGGACCAAAAAGTCCTGCTCTCCCTCGGCCGGATGCTCCTGCAGGTGAGTGTGAAACGTTCTTGTACTCTCAGTATGGTGAGATCAACCCTGCCTCCTTTATAATCCTGGGTTGTGTTCTGACATCAAACCTGCCTGTCCTTGGGTGGAGCACAGAGTTTGGTTTTGCAGCCTGTCGGTGACTTGACCTGTCTTCACCTGAGCTGTTTGTGTGGTGTTTGTGGTTAGCGGATTCCCTCTTTCATAGTAAAGGGGGTGTGTTTGGTGACTGTACACGGAGTAGTGACACAGAAGAAGATATTTAAGCACTGTTTTCAGGCTCTAAGAGGGGCTCAGATTGATAATAGAGAAAGAAGAAGAATGGTAAGCAGTCTGCTCACAGAACAAGGCCCTGTCTCTTTTCCAGACCTCCAGCAGCTGAGGAATGACTGAGTCATCATCGATTATGAAGTCAGCCAGAGAGATGAAGTGTTCTCAGCCAAATTTGTCTTTTAATAACTGTTTGTTTGTCTTGTCTGTTTAAATTCTCTCAGGTCGGGGTCAAGCAGCAGCTGGAGCTCCTGGACTTTCACGACCGGTCAGTTTACAACCAGTAATTACGACTAATAGTCAAAATATTCATTTTCTTTATTTGGCATTTTATTTTTCCTGTTTTATAGAATATTCCTCCTCGGGCTGGAGTGATCAGTGTGACCCCTCAGTCTCGCCCACCGCCTCCATCTCACCCTGGAGCACCAAGGCCCATCCCTGAGGTGCATCCTGGGGCCCCTCGTCCCATTCCAGACACCCACCCTGGAGCCCCGCGGCCTGTTCCCAGTGCCCAGACCAAACCACCTGACCTACACATGGGTTAGTTATTGATAGCACATTATTTTAAGAGTCGTGTCACCTTTAATCTTCATCTTCTATTCTGTTTCTTCACTCAGGCCCTCCACCATCTGGACCCCCTCCTGCGGTGAAACCCCAGGTTCAGTCTCCTGTGCAGCCTCAGCCAGCTCCGCCTTCCGCTCAGGCTCAGCTCCCACCACCGATGCAGCCCACACTCCCAGCACCTCTGCAGCCGCAGCAGGCCGCTGCACCTACAGCAGCGACTCCCCCTGCTGCAGCTGCTCCCACCGTCACCCCCACTGGGCCTCAGCAGAGTCTCGCCTCTCCTAAACCTCCACCTCGTTCCCGCTCGTCTCATGCTCTGCCACCTGACGCTGCCAAGTCTGAGGCGGCCCCAGCTGCACAGGTTGGTGCCAACTTCCTTTTATGGAATTACTAGAGTTTCAGCAGAATACTAACACGATATTAGTAACACTTTTTTTTTTTCCTGCTCGCATGACTCTTATGTTATTCAGCTATAGTTTGATTCAGATTCTTGTGCAGGTGTTGCAGATTTGCTGGAGTGCTAGAAAACAATCTTTTCTTCTTCTTTGGCTCACATTAGATGAGCGTAGTCATCTGTGTCATTCTTCCTGCTTTTCTCTCTCTGATGCATTTGTCTTTCTCTCACAAGCTGGAGAAACCATCAGGGTGAAAAGGTACTCTATATTAAACCACCTCTTTGTCTCATCCTCCATAGCACTACAGTCCTCTGCTCTGACGTACACCCCCTCAGTAACACCCCTATGCTTCTTTTAGTCCACTGCCAGAGGTTTTATACATTTTTGTTTTGGGATTTATACTTTGAATTGGGAGTAAAATAGATTGTCGTCTCGCTTGGCCATCATATGCTCTCACTTTGTTACAGAGGAGCTCATATGAAATGAGTGCATTAACATTTTAATTTGATCCATTATTTTCATGTTACATTTCTGTTGACTGTGTCATTATTTTAAGTCTGCCACATTAAAGGTACCCTCTGAAGGATGTGCAAAAAATGCTAAATTAAAATAAAATTCAATAAGATTTAAAACTATTTCCCTTTTGGATCTATTGTTCAGTTGTCCAGTTTGTCAAATTTAAAGAAAACATTTCATTACAATAAAGTTTAAAGGGTATCTTTAATGTTTTTGTCTCTAAACATAAAGTGCTGTGAAAATGTTTCCCTCCTTTTCAGATTTCTTCTGTTTTTGCTTTTTTTAAATCACACTTAAAAGTTTTATATCAGCAAACAAATTTTAATATTTAAGATAATCTGAGTAAATTAACAATGATTTCATTTATTAAAGTGATAATATGCAGTTTTGCTTGTTTTGGGCTCCCTCTGGTGTCCGTTTTAAATCACTGCATTACACAAGTTAGCATATTGTTTCAGCTTATAAACACCTAAATCTACCTGTTGAAATGTCTCCTCAGCCTTCATAGCTTTCTACAGGAGCGGTTATTTACTCCTTCAAAGAAATCAGCTGTGTTCAAGCAGGGAGAGATTGGAAAAAAAACCCACCCCAGAGCTAGCATAACAGCTAGCCACTTTGGGTTAGCCTAACCCTCGTGAGACACGTGACTTCCTGGGTACCGTGACATTGACGGAGATCTTGCAATCGTGGTATTCTGGATCTAATCACCAGATGGGGCTAAGTGACTTTTCATTAACTCTGTAAAGAGTCAGATTAGCACAGACTGGCTCAAGGAAAAGATTTAAAAATATGAAAAAGTTGCATATTATCTATCCAAACCAACCTGATCCTATGTGGGGAAAAGTGATTGGCCCCTAACTTTAATAGTTGGTCCCACTCTTCTTTACAGAAATGTTTAAATTCAGCCATGTTGGAGGGTTTTCCAACATGAACGACCTGTTTAAGGTCAAAAGTCAGACATTCTTCAGGATTTTGGGTCTGATATTTTAATTTGCTTGCTGATCAGAAACATTTAAGTGTGATATAAAAACAAAACTGAGTAAATCTGTGAGGGGGAAAATACTTTTAGAGCACTGTTTGGTCCATTAGTTCACCAGGTAATGTTAACACTTCACTGATGTCAGGTGGTTTCTGTTTATTACTTCATCAGATAAATATGTTTGCCTTTTCTTTCCTCAGACAAACGGACTGAATGGATTTCAAGCACAACCGAAGCCTGACCCCTTTGAAGCACTTACATCTGACTTCCTCTCCTCCTCATCCTCACGGCACACCACCCAGTCCCTAAACAGAGGCTCCTCTCTGCATTCTCCAGCCTTCGCTCCTCCATCTGCATTTTCCTCCTCCACCCTCCCCTCACCCCTCTCCCTCCAGTCCTCCACTTTTTCTGATCTCCAGTTCCTGGATCCATCTTCCTTTTCTCCACTCTCCACCCCATCGCCGCTGCTCCCGCCTCCTCCAGTCCCGTCTCGCAGTCGCTCTCAGGAGATGCTGCGCGCCTCCCCGAGCGTTTTCCTTTCTGAGCCGCTCCCCGCCCGACCCAGCAGCACCAACCCCTTCACGGGTCCACTGGTGCAGCAGCAGCAGCCGTGGCGCTCAGTCACCCCGGACTTCACCCTCCAGCATCAGACCCTAGCAGCTGAGCCTCAGAGAACCCTGCCCACGCTAACTCAACCCCTCATCCCCACCCCCGCACCACTGGCAGCTCCTGCCTCCCAGCTTAATAAGACCACGTCCCTGTTCGAAACCACATTCAGTCAGAAGCCTGCTCCTCTGCTCCCTCTTGTTCCTGACTCATCTCCTGCCCCCGTTTTGCCCCTGGCTCCATCTTCCTCCCTTCCTCCTGCTTTCCCACCTCGTAGCCAACCACCGCCCTCATCAACGAGGCCGTGGGTCACGTTTGACGAAGATTCGGATTTTAAACGCCCCACCAAAACGCAACAAAACCCCATGTTTCCGTCCACTCCCCTCATGTCCCAAACTCTGACTCCATCCACTCCCCTCATGCCCCAAACTCTGTCTCAATCATCTCGCTCTCTGTTTGACTCAGAGCCAGAATGGTTGTCCTCTCCTGCTGGGATTTGACCAACCCTGCCTCCTTCCATCCCAACTAGAACTGCAACCAGTAACCCAAAGCTCCCGGAGGGAAACGGTAACAACGGCTTCTTCCCCAGGGAGTCAACAGAAAGATAGTATCACCCCTCATGCACGAGGGACATATCCATATATGTATAGATCTATAATAAATGTGTATATGTGTGTGTGTATGTAAAAAAAGAGACAGTATTTAAGAATTATATCCCAATCCCTTCAGAAACAGAGGAATGGATTTATAAATCAAACTCTAGAAGTGAATGAGCCCAACAGAGAGGTTTGCTTCTTCCTTAATATTAACCTTTGTTTTTGTTTTTTTTTGCTCTTTTTATGTTGATTTACAGCAGCGAACATGTGCCTGTGTCTACAGTATGTTCTATAACCATATATTTAACTACATGTGCAATATCAAACTGTGTGGCTGTGCTGCCTTTAAAGTGAATCCATGTGGCTTCGCAGTTACTTCATCCCCTCCATTTTGACCAATCTGGTCATCAAATTGGAGTTCTGAGAGATGTGCACTGCAGGTTAAATTTGGCCCTAAATTTGCTGCTTTCTGCAGCGATCAGGTTTTTATCTGTTCTTATTTTTCAGATTTAAAAGTTGTCTGCATGCTTTTCTTTATGAATGTAATTCAAGTTGCACTGAGCTTTGCTCCACGTTGGCAGTCTGACGTGAAACAAAACGACGTGCTCAGCTGCGGGACTGAAACTGTAACATCAGCTCATTCTTTTAATATTACAGCAGATTTTTTTCTCTCTTTTCCATCAGCATTATTTGTCTGTAAGCTGAACCTCTTGGATAAAGATGTTTTAAATCAAAACCTTTACGTAGAGGTTAATGTATAAATGTATGTTTATGATGATAATTCCAGAGGTTTGCACTCTTCTGAGACTGCAGACTAAAAAAAGAGGGCTTTTATCACTTTTTCCTTCCTCCATAGTGTTTGATTTCTTCTTGATTTAAAGCGTCGAACTGTATTGTCAACTCGGAGAACGTTACGTGTGTACTCAACAATGTGGGAACATGTCGACGTGCACAATAGGACAGCACTTTTATTTATTTTTAAACTTTGATTTTAGTTTAAAGAAAAGTCACGCTGATCATTTCTAGTAACAGTTGCTCTAAATAATCTATTATTGGTACTGTGGTGAGAAGTGATGTGCTGTGTTTGAGGTGCGTATCATCCATTGTCATGTTTGTGTTTGGATGTGTGTGTGTGTGAGTGGAATCGGAGTTTACCCCAAAGGAAATCTCCTCTTTTTGGTATAACTTTCTCTGAGCTAACAGCCATTATCCACCAACTGTATTTTAGTTCTACCAGTTAAAGTCAATACCCCCATTCATAGCATTTCCAGTGTACTTGATTGGATTACTCCTCATTATTTCTGAACATGGAGACTGAACTAGTAGGTATGATCCCTCTGGGTTTCTTTTTAGGTGCGCGTCAGTATTTTGTTCCACTTCTTTTATGAACTGCTGCTGGCCAGACGACGATAGACGTGCAAAATGATCAGTGAGTGTTCAGTTGTGTTGCCGCACCCCGGAAATGATATAATCAGCAAAAGATAACACATCGGATCTACAAAAACACCTTAAATATTGCTTCTCTCTTTACACACAAGCAGAACAAATCAGCATCCACCGCAGCGACGGCTTATCTGTTTATGTGGCTGCATTTGTTCACATGTCATTTGTTGTGTTATTCTAATGTGTGCAGTAGATGCTGTATCAACAGTAACCAGCGCTTTGTGTCATGCCACAATTTAAAATTCAAGTTTTTTTTTTTTTATTCTTTTTTTAGGAAACAAATTGCTCCTTTTGTGAAGTCGGTGTCCCTTTTTATGGCTATAGTTCATAGTAAATAAGAGTCTGTGTTGTGAAACATTCTGTATGTATTAAAGTGAATACATGATGCTATAATTCATGTTAATATCCAATGTTCCATAGTTTCTGTGCACAGCAGACGGCACATTTATGTATGAAGCAGTTTGTGTTGTATGTATGCAAAAATAAATGTTCGTTGACACGAGGGTTTTTAGTTTTTTTTATGCAGTGTGTAACTTGATTGCACAACATACTCATTTCAACATTAACTGGGTTTATGAGTAATGCCAGTACTCTGTGAGATGCTGTGTATGGAATATAAATCTACAACTTTTAATTAAAAATATAGACGTTTCATTGTTCAGAGTCTATGTATATGAGTTTCCTCAACCGCAGAAATTAATTATGAAGCACACAGACAAAATCCGGTCTGTGCCTGAAGGCATATACATTTAAACAGACTCAGATTTGTCTTGCTGACAAGTAACATACCCAGACTTGCAGAAACAAATTAGTATTTCATGCAGTTACACCATACGTGAATAGCTTTGAAATGTCCCCATTATTTCATGTTTCCTTTCACTCTTAGTTTATTTGTTTTTTATCCCATATTAGCTGTTCGGTGCCCTGTGATTGTTTTTCATGTATTTATGGTTGATTTTAGACATACAGTTGTCATTTTACATCTGTTTTTATTTGTTTTATCTTGCATTGGTGATATTTACATTACATAGTGTTCATCTTTGCAGGTTATTTGTATTCCTTGCTGTTAGAATTTGACCAGACATCCCTTAAATGTTTTGGCTCAGGTGTACCTGATTTGCCCTGCTCTATTTACTGCTCTGTTTTTGCCTTATTAGATCATCCTAAGAAGAAAAAATTGATATAGATTAATATTATAAATTTATAAATTAGTTTGGAGGGGATTTTTCTAGCTGTTTTGAGATTAGTAACATTTTTATTAAACAAAAAATAAACAGTTAAAAAAATAATCTCTTTTAAAGATGAGAAATGCATTCAACTGAATAAACTATAGTAAAGAAATCAGATTAGGAGATTAAAAGAGAACTAAATGACACCTTAAATTGTCTTCCATGTTTACAAGCATATTTTAAATATATTTGATGTATACATTAGTTATTTTTAAAAGATTAAATCAATGAGAAAACATTTTTTTTAAGGAGGAAAGCAGTACACTTAACACAAGCCATGTACTGTAATGCCGTTTTCTACCTCTAGATGGCAGTAAGTAATAGAGGCACTAGGAGCCGTCACTTAAACCGTAAAAGAAGTATGAGCTTTTTATATTTTTGTAGAAGAAGAAGCTGGACCCCACGTACTGTAGAAGTGATGCCTGTGGTTTAGAAGTCATTTTAAATTCAACCTGAGTAGCGAAAAGACTTTACTAGTCGTTTTACTGCGTAGGTAAGTGATATTAATATCCTTCCCCGTCGGCGGAAGGTTACCACGTAGCAGGAGCCTCTTGTCTAGCTTCAAAATTAGCTCGCTGCTTTTCTGGAAGCGTCCGCGCTCCTCTGTTGCCATGGTTACTATGTTTACTCCAGACCTCCGGGCTTAACACCTTTAACTCGGGCGATTTTCATGTTCTTAAAGAACACATGTGTGTCCCCAGACGTCTCTTTTAGGGATTAAAGCTGTGAAGATGGTGCAGCTCCACGTGAAGCGAGGAGACGAGAGCCAGTTTCTGTTCAACACCACAGCGGACGCGCCTCTGGAGGCGGTGATCCAACAGGTTACAGCTATTTACAACGGGAGGCTCAAAGTGGACAGAATCTGTTCAGGTGAAAGCTTTTACTTGCTGATGCTGACTGGGCTCACTGTTCATGATGTGAACTTACTGCTCTTACACAAACATGAATCATCTCAATTTTATGTTTAATACTGAGATGGACTTGTTGATCTTGTGTGTATCCTCAGAGATCCCAGAGCTTGCAGACCACGGTATCACACTGCCACCCAACATGCAGGGGCTGACAGAGGAGCAGATTGTGGAGCTGAAGCTGAAGGATGAATGGGAAGACAGATGCATTCCTAGTGGAGGGCCAGAATTTAGGAAGGATGAGGTTGGAAGGAGGAATGGGCATGGTAAATACTTACTTCTTTTGTTTGCTTTTAAATATATCAGGGGTTCTTTGTTTGTTTTGAACTGCAATGTCTTGCGCATATTAGAAAATGTTTTGTCCTAGCTTAAACATTTTGCACACAAAAAAAATCCCTTCCTTATCTGTTTGTTTGCATTTATTTGTTTTGTTGTTGTTTAACAAAGTGTCTCTCTTATATCAGCTCCTAATGATCAAATGAAGAAGGTGTTGATGAGGACAGTGGAGGAGGCCAAGGCGCTCATCTCCAAAGTGAGTATTAGATAGGCCTGTCACCTCTTGTTTCGTTCAAGATGCTGACAACAATCACATTTATGGCTCTCCTAATCTTGCAGAAACAAGTTCAAGCCAACGTTTGTGTCACCATGGAAATGATAAAGGAAGCACTGGATCAGCTGAGGGGTGCAGTTATGATTGTGTACCCCATGGAACTGCCTCCTCATGACCCAATAAAGATGGAGTTTGGCAACCAGGAAGATCTTTCAGGGACACAGGTGAGACAGCAGATCCTCTTAAGAGTCATGTGTTGGTTGCTTATGTAGAATTTGCTTTGAGTCAACATAAAGTGATTTTAATGATGTGCAGTTATTTTTATTTTCATGGGATACTTTCTCTTTACCCCTTAAGGCATCCCTCCAAGTGATCTCTGAGGATGAATGCCAGCTGTGGTGGGCAGGTAAAGAGATGCAGAGAGAGAAAAAGCTGCAGGATTACATTGGCAGAAATGAAAAGACAAAGCTTGTGATCAAAATCCAAAAGGTAAAGCTCCTTTTTTTATTTAAATAAATAAAAAAAAAAAAAAAACTTTAATTAACCAGATAAGACCCATTGAGATCAAGATCTTTTGACAAGGGTGACCTGGCCAAGAAAGGCAGCAGAAAACTGTAATAAAAGAAACATTAGAATATAATATGTGGGCTATTTGACAGACAAACTGCAGGCGTTAATGTGTTATAACTTCAGAGTTTAAAACAGCAAAGGATAGACTGGTGTTTTTAAATTCTATTGGCACTACTTTACTCTAGTTGCTGCCGTTTATTTCAGAAAGGACAGGGGGCGCCAGCGAGAGAGCCGCTGGTCAGTGATGAGCAGCAGAAACAGATGATGCTTCATTACCACAGAAGGCAGGAAGAACTTAAGGTGAGGACAGGTGATGTGTCCCATTAACTGGAACTGCATACAGGCTAACTTTCTTCTATCATCTTCAGAAACTGGAGGAGGCTGACGATGATGGCTACCTGGACTCGGAGTGGTCGGACAGACAGGCCCTCAAACGGCAGTTTCAGGGACTCAATAATATCAAATGGGGGCCAAGATAACACCTGCGATATTCCAGTGACCTTTTTTGAAACAGCTGCTCAAGATGTCTCATCACAGACTTAGAAATATCTAGTTTGGGTTTTTTTCCAGAGACTATAATTCATCTATCTGATGTGGCCTTGTGGCTTCATGCAAAAATTTGAAGGGGATTTTTAAAACATCCATCTAGTTCTGATGTGATTTAAAAAAACAAATAATTCTATTGTGTAAAAAGGAGAATAGAATTGATTTCACTGTAGCTAATGAAGTTGTGTTGCTGATAAAAAAAAAAGGGTTTTATAACCCTTTCAATGCAGGGACGAGGATGCTACACCTTTCCTCTCTTTGTCTTGCCAGTCATGGCAGCTCTGGGGCAGGATGTTGCCACATACTGATCAACTCAGCTGTGATAAGGAAACTGTGGAGCTCAAACTTTGAGTTTCACAACCTGGACAAGGGTGAAGTAAAGACCAAACAGAGGAGGTCATTTTTAAAAGAAACCAACACAAATAGGGAGATTTATCTGCCAGAAATCCAGGGCTGCTGTTATGAAAACTACATGAATTCATACGCCGATCCAAAAATGTATCACTCAGCTTTAATGAGGTTTTCTTAGATACACAAAACGCCATGCATTGTGTTTTAATGTCGCAGAGAACGTTGGTAGGAGCTCTGTGGTCTCCCAGTGATTCATTTCATCAAAACCAGTTACAGACCTGTAAAAATAGAAGTCATTTCTGATATCATGTATACAAACATTTCATTTTATTTAAAAATGCAGCAATGTAAATACAGTAATGCCTGATAAACATATCAGAACGGATTTAGACTTTTTGCAGAATTTTGTGCTAAAATGTCTGTTTACCTAAAAATATATAGTCTGAATTTCCTCTAGATTTTTTTCCTTCAACTTTTCATAACAGTAATACTTTAAAAAAATCTTTAAAATGTTCCTGTTATGGAACACTAGAGCTCACATTTCCCATGACATTGTGATAAATCCTCTCTTGCTCTTTGGGATGCTGAACCATCCTATTAAAACTGTCTTCAGAATTGTTTTTGATTCTTTAATAATTTGCTACTGGTGTTAAAAGTTTGTTTTTATGTCCCAGCAGATTATTTTAGAGGACAGTTAATGTTTATATGAACAATATATTTAGTATGAGACTGAATGCCAAGAAAACTGTACAATAAGATGCATAAATGAGAGATCAGTGTTCTGAATTCCAGCCAGTGATTTGACCTCTTATATCAATAAAAATAATTTCAGCTTCTTCTGCTGGTGAATGTGAGTAAATACTCTTACATACAATACAAATGCCAATAACTGACCTTTTTGCAGCACAATCCTTAGCGTTTCTAGTATTGCAGAATTATTTTGTTGCAGAAATGGCAACATATCTGCTTTACGACATAAAGAAAGTTTTTGTAAGTATGTGATGGATTAAACTGAAGGTTATAGATGTTCAACAGGAGCTGCCGTTCAGATAAGAGTTCATCCAAATCTCCTGGATGATCATCTCTCTCCTCTCGATCCTCTCAGCCAGTTCGGCTGCCTCGCTCGCGTAAGTCACTTCATCCCAACCGTACATCGCCTTCCTCTCTGCAGCCGATAGTAAAGAGCTCTCTGTTCCATCATCATCATCTTCTGATTCCTGCTCCTCCTTACCGACCCGCTCCTGACAGTGACCCGTCTGGCTGCCCGAGACTTGGTAATTCCTCCCTCTGCAGGTCACTCGAACAGACAGAGCCAGCAGGGTGAAGAGGAGGCCAACACACACGCTGGAGGTGAACAGCAGCGCTGCCATTTCTGGGTGTTCTGAGTGGGGGAAAAAAAATAAGAGATTTAATTATTTTTGCATAAATATATTTGAGAATTGGCAGTTGCACGTGGAAAACCTTACATTTACCTTTAATGTAGGCGTAGGCCAAGAGGGCACTGCTCACTATTGCTCCTGAATTCTCTGGTCTGCTCGACTTGTTGACAGAAGGCTTTTCTAGATCTGCAGGAGAAGCTGTTGAGATTGTAAGCACGATAAGAAGAATGAAATACTGCAATAAGCAGAATGATTGCATTACCTTTTTTTGTGGCAGGAATTAAGGCGGGGCTAATTATGTTTGGGTCTGCCTCCTTTAATAAAGTCTGTGGTACTGTTGGAAGGAAGACAGAGGATTGCTGTGAACCAACTGCTACAGTCAGGGCATTAATCACGCTACAAAGTTAGCACACATTGTTCTATAAATGGAAGCAACAACAAAAGAAATTCACTCAATGCCCTGATTTCAAATTATGATACATGAACAATGCTGCTTGAGGAGAAACTAAAACAGTTTGTTCTCCTTTTCCTGCTGCTGTTTATTTATGTTTTCACTTTTTTTTTTGCTCAAACTCAACTGATATCTTGGCTCAGCTGATAAGAACTCGGAGTCAGAAGCTTCAAAACCTCAAAGGAAGTATAACATAATGAACAAGACCCCCAACTCAAACAAACATGACATGAAGTCACGCTGAACCCTCCATTTAAATGTGGGCTTGTGATCCTATTATGTGAATGAGGAAGTAGAAAAGGGTCCTACCACAGGAGTACAGCACAGTGAGGTACTTCCTGGTTCCTGGTAAGCAGGGGTCCCTAAAGGTCTGGTTGCCAACAGCAACGGTACACTTCTGTTTGCTGTAGCAGGACTTGGACACCAAGTGCACAGCCTCGTAGTTCAGGCACTCTGAGGGGAGAAGGAGTTGTTACTTGGACTGTGCAACTGGTCAGTTTTGGTTTCAGCCCCAACGACACGATAGCATCTACTAAAAATGACTCCACGTCCAGTTTTACAAGCATACTTTTACTTTGTCTCGCCTTCTGAATGATGAGCTCTTCCTCCCTTTCTGACGACTAAAATCACATGCTTCTTTTGGTGTTTTTTTAAGTCAGCAGCACAAATGAATATAACAGAATGAGATCAACATGATGCATGTAGAAAATAAGCCTCTGCAGTGCAGAACACAGCAATATTTATTCATATGGTTCTATTAATAAGTGTCAGCGCTCCTAAAAAACCCCCACCTCTGTACAAACGGACTCCACAGTTGGATATCTGGGCTCCTATTGGAACTCGCCTCGCCTTTTTCCGGTTATCCGGGTCGCAGGGGCAGCATCCTAACTAAGGAATCCCAGACCGCCCTCTCCCCAACCAACTCCACCAGCTCCTCCGGCAGGATCCCAAGGTGTTCCCGGGCCAGATTGAAGATGTATTTTCTCCAAAGTGTCCTGGGTCAACCCGGAGGCCTCCTGCTGGCAGGACAAACCCAGAACACCTCCCCAGGGAGGCATCCAGGATGCATCCTAACCAGATGCCCAAACCACCTCAACTGGCTTCTCTCAATATGGAGGAGCAGCGGTTCTACTCCAAGTCTCTCCCAGATGTCCGAGCTCCTCACCCTATCTCTAAGGCTGAGCCCGGCCACCCTGTGGAGAAAACTCATTTTGGCCGCTTGTATCCGTGATCTCATTCTTTCGGTCGTTACCCAAAGCTCATGACCATAGGTGAGGATTGGGAGGTAGATCGACCGGTAAATAGAGAGCCTTGCTTTCTGGCTCAGCTCCTTCTTCACCACAACAGACCGGTTCAGCGTCACTGCAAACACGCAGTCGAGAACCATGGTCTCAGACTTGGAGGTGAGGCAAGGCGATATTTTATATAACCAGCAGTGCACACAAGTGGTGCACAAGTGTGGTAAACATAAATGCACACCAGTGTGTTACGTCACAGTATCAATCACAGCACTGACAAGCTGCAGCTGTGCCGCTCGCAAGTGTTGCGGTGCGCTGCAAAGGTGTGCTCATACAACCACGGACACACAGATGCTGCACCGCTAGCACATTGATCTTCTTGTTCTCATTTTCCAAGACACAGAAATTTTTGATTTTATTATCTTCAGCCATAATTTTGAGATTTGCCTGTAGATAGTGCTTTCCAACTCACTGAGTAATCCTGTTAGATAATGGTGACAGTGTGTGTGTGTGTACGGTGAACATAAATGTAAATTCAGTGAGACTAACGTCATCATTTCACACACTTTTCTTTTCTCACATCCCAGTTTTACACCACATACCAGGAAAAGCACAGGTGTACTAAAACCGCTCGAACGGAATGCAGCTTGTTGTTCTTTAATGAAAACCACATTCCTCATAAATCTCTGCTGCTCTTTGTTCTAGAGCCGATTTGCGTTTATAGTCAACAGATTTTTCCATGGAGATTAATGAGTTAAACTCCCGTCATGAATAGTTTTTTTTTATATAAACATCCCAGGGGGAAAGTACAATTGAAAATAATACAATCAATGTTGGCTGCCGTCCACTAAGCTGTGGGGCTGTAACAGGGTGATGATGCTTCTAATTAAAATAATGATCGTCTGTATGAGATTGTTTGTATTGTGGTGTAGTCGAGTGTTTCATTTCCTCTCTGCCGTTGCGAAACTCACCGAATGGGGGTGATGTCATCAGGTGTGAGGGGCAGGTGTCAGCCTGACCCACTCTTCGACCGTAGACACCTACATAGATGTTCAGCACCTTGGGGGGCTTACAGCGCAGGACCATGGTTTCTCCGTCACACGCCACATGTCTTTTGTGTTCAGCTGAGAGAGAGAGGAACACAGTAAAAGGTGATGAGACAGATTTATGCATCTATAATACGCTCAAAATCCTGTTAATAAAGGAAGATCAGCGCTAACAGACTCACTTGGTTTACATTTGTAATCCACGTGGAGGTACTTGATAGCACCGGGACACGGGTCCTTCCCAAACAGCAGGTGATTGACAGGTAGCTGGCAGTCTCTGTGGCTCTGACACTCTGATAACAGCTTCTAGATGACAAGTAAAGAGGACAGTCAGCAACGTCCAGAACAGTGGACATCTGAGGTTTTACTTCAACCATCCATCTATCTTGTGTCGTTTATCTGGAACCAGGCTGCAGAAAAACAGAAGTCCCAACACCTCCCTCCTCCAGTTGCCTCCTCCAGCTCATCTGGAGTGAGATCAAATCTCTCCATCTAGTCCTGTGTCTGCCCTGAGGCCTCCTCCTGGTGGCAGAAAATCTTCCTTAGAAGACATCCAGAGGGTTTCCTTACCAAACCACCTCAACTGGCTCCCTTCGATGCAGAAGGACAGCAACAATCATTCCTTTTCTGCCACCTTATCACAGGTGGGTTTGAGTGACCCAAGGAAACCAGAAACTACACCATTTATGGCAGTTTGGCTCCTGGTAGGATCTCCCAAGGCAAACTGGTTCTGGGCGAGAAGCCTGATTACATGTAATCCAGAACCATATAATGATTGAAAGAATTTAGGATCAAGAAATCTCAACAGGACGAAGGATTAAGTCTGGAGGAGGGGCACCTGGTGGTCTTTACCCATAGGGTCCAGCCAGAGCAAGCTCCCTTATGGCAGAAGATGCCATAAGGGAGCAACAAGATCTTGGCTTTCAGGGCATGTTGCAGAGATACCATCTCAACCAGTCTGGAGACAAACCCACTTCAGTAACAGTGATGAGCATCTGGTCTGGAAGAGAACCCATACATGTAAGTGCACCTGTAGAGCAGTAAGAGCTGAACAGCTGTGGTTGTGGGGTTTGGGCGGAGGGTCTCCTCTGCAGAGTTGGACCTCGCCACTTCCGTAGAAGGCCGACTGGATGGAGATGGTGGAGTGACGGGGACAGTGGAGTCTCAGAGGCATCCCGTCACAGGCCTGAGCGGAGTGGCTGGTGATGATTCTGGACAGGTAGTCTGTAACACACGTTAGTAAATCAAAGGGACAACCAACCAGATGCAACAATCTTAACTCCAATAACAGATCAGGTGGTTTGGGCCTTGTTTTTTTTTTGTGAGGGTCACATGATGCTTCTAAAACCTTTGCAGTGCTGCCTGACCTCCTCCTGGGTGGCAAAACGTGACAGCTGGCATTCAGATTTGACCTTTGTTGCACATTTACAGCTTTTCTGTGTCTTTGTGGAAAAAGCTTACAAATAAACATGGAAAGCACATACTTCCCTTAAGTTTGTTTGGAAAATCATCCCTGCAGGTTATCATCCCCCTCTCTCTTATCATCATCTTACTTGAAAAATCAGCAAGTCCGTGCACGCGTCTGGTCCACAGGAGTAGAGTGAGACAGAGCAGACTCCAGTCCAGTCCGTGGTATGGACGCGTCCAGCTCATGGCTCGCATCTCCTCCTTCTTTAATCATATTAGAAAGGCTCGGAAGTCACAGTGAGACTTTACGAGAACCCAAAGGGGATCCTGGTCGCTTGGTGGATCCGCTTCATCCAGCTGCCCTCCACCTCTCTCAGAAAACAAGCTGAATTTAAGCAGCGTGCTCGCTGGAACCAGAGGATCTGGAAATAGCAGCTGCGCAGCAAGTTGTTTAAAAGTGACAGACGAGGGGGATCAACCCGACGGAGGCTCTCTCTAACCCTACTAACAGGCTGGATCCATGTGGAGGCTGAACAGCAACAGCTGAGAGGGAGTCATGAGGTGGGAGTGGCGCATCAAACTATTTAAAGGGAACAGTCGCAAAACACGCTGCTGTGACGTCACGCACGGCGGCCTGTTTTCCGTGTTTATCGTTCAGTTTTCTTTATTTTAGCTTTCACTTTCTGCCTTTTATTTTCTCCATCTTCAAACTAAAAAGCCAATCAGGCGTTATTAGGATTTTATGTTCATATTGTTGATTTGTTTTGGTGATTTTGGGCAGTTTGAGTCCTTTTTTAAAGTTTAAATAAAATGTCTTAAAAACTTTAATTGCCAATTTTCTTTGAAGTTTTTTCTTCTAATCATACTTGTCCAACTAGAGAAAGTCCAGAAATGCAGGGGCGGCTCCAGAAAGTTTTCAAAGGAGCCCGATGGGGGAATGCTATTTTTGGGGTGGTGCACACCAAAATCAAAAGTAGGAAAAAATTTCAGTTTTAATATGTTTTTTGTCATTTAAAGGCACACTATGTAACTTTTTTCATATTTTAAATCTTTTCCTTGAGCCAGTCTGTGCTAATATGACCCTTCACAGGGTTAATGAAAAGTCACTCAGCCCCATCTGCTGCTTGGATCCAGAATACCACGTTTGCAACTTCTGAGTCTCCGGTCCAGTGCTCTGAAGTCTCAGAAAGTCACGTATCTCGCGAGGGTTAGGCTAACCCAATGTGGCTAGCTGTTATGCTAGTGTTTTTAGCTCATGATTCCTGATTTTTCTTGGTCTCTCCCTGCTTGAACACAGCTGATTTCTTTGAATGAGTGACGAACCGCTCCAGTAGAAAGCAATAAAGGCTGAGGAGACATTTAGGTGTTTCTGAGCAAAGACAATGCTAACGTTTTTACAACAGTGCTTTAAAAATGGACACTAGGGGTGCTAAAAACAAGCCAAAACTGCATAGTGTGCCTTTAAATTGAAAATACTGCAATAAGATAATTAGAAGGCCCTTTATTGGACGGCGACTAGTCTGGGGTGTCCTGCCTAATGATGCTGGAGATAGGCACCGGCTCCCCGCGACCCTCATTGGAGGACTGAACAGTTCCTTTTGATATTGGATCCTTATAAGTAATTTGTGCTTTAAAACATTTTTTAAAAATACACAAACTTAAATAAATAACTGTTGATAATCAGGTTTGTGCTCTATTACATTTATGTTCACACAAAAAATATTATGCATAAAATCTTGGCCATGTGGGGGGCAGCATGGTGGCAAGCTAACATATAGAAGTCAAATAATTCAGCAATTTGGCAACATTTCTAAAAAAAGAAAAAACATTTGAGTTCTTTTTTTTTTTAGAAGACATTTTGTACAACTCCTCTCCTGATCCTGTTTCTTTTCATAAACTATTGATACCCTGACCACATGGTTCCTTTCAGTGAAGTTGGGGGACCCACAGGGAAAACTTCTCCCCAGCCTGCATCCATGACCCACTCCATGGTAACGGGTCAAGTCTCCCTGTCAGACTTCAGATCAGGGCTACAGCAGTCAAACTGACAGACACTGTGGAGGTCTTCACACTCAGCTCCTATAGGGATGGAGTCTGACACAGGATGGGGGACAGATAATTTACATGCTGACGGGACAGGTTGGGAGTGGCTCCAAAATGAGCCGATATCCTTCAAAAGCCTGTGGAATTTTGTTGTCAAACTCTAAAGACTTCCTGTACTTTGTAGTTTAGGCCAAAATGCAGACATGTAGGTCAAATAAAGCTTTGGAGTAAATGTAAATATAACAATTCTTGTGCACAGGGTTGATGGGAAATGCTTTTTAGGATTATAAAAGCACAAAAAATATATCTACTAAAAAAAAACCTGTAGGATGTAAACAAAAAATGTTTGCTACTTTTTAAAAAGGTTGAGCCCTTCAATATTCCCATAGTGATTTTATGTTTTTAAGCAAATAGACAACTGATCAAGAACCCTTAAATTAGACTGCAGCAACCAGAAAACAGACAAAACACTTGATTAGACCTGATGATGTCTGAGACAAACGGGAAGAGGAGATGAGGGGTAAAATCTAACTAAGAAATAATTATTCATCACAAAAGAAATTTCTGTTTGATGGTCAATATCCTTTCCTGAATTACAACTCCAAGTTTGACTTAATTTTGATTTCCCAAACAGACTCACACATACACAAAACTGCACAGTGACATAAACTTTATTATTCTTTCAAAGACAAAAAACAGTGCCATCCTCATTTAAAATCCACATTCATCTCAAGTTTGGAATCAAGTGCAGCCTGTGATGGAGCACAAGAAATATAATTCACTAAAAATAAATAAACAACCACAACATTTCAATGAATAAATCAAATATTTGGAGACTTACAAGTTCTCTTTTTGCCTCTTCTATTTTCACTTGAGCAAGAGATGGACTCTGAGACAGGTTAGAAGAAAAAACATGAACCGATTATTTCTAAATTAAACACAGGAAATGTGATAAGATTGATCTGTTGACTTAATGAAAACTAAATAAACTATAAAATAATCTTACAGGACTGAGATCCATGTAAGGCTCCAGTTTCTTTTTCAGGGGGATTATTTCGTTTTTTAGTGTGCCAACGTCCTGCAGAGAGAAAAATAAAAACAACTTAGATCAAGCCCTGCAATGCAGGAAAAGGAAAGTTTTCCATTTCCATGGTGACAACTGGGGTGCTGAATGGTGTAATACCTCAGAGAGTTGCACAATGGCCTGATGGGTAATAGACTTGTCCATGTTTCTGGATACGAGCTCAGCCTGTAGGATTGACAGAGGAGAATAAACACAACATTCAGAACATCTGGCTCCAGTTTTCATTAAAACCCTGAGTTTAAAATGCAGAATCTGTCTGATGGATTATTAATTTCCTTTAATAACTGCAGAAACTGATTATCTCAAGTCCCAAAGGTGACCGTGGCTCAGTGGCAGAGAGATCGCCTTCCATGTGGGACAGTGGGGTTCAAAGCCAAAAATCTCTCATTGGACAGGTCTCTTGAATCTCAACAAGATTTTTACTGAGTTAAATAAGGGATAGCTTAATTAAACAAATTAAAGAAGAAAATATTCAATTTAAGTAGTTTTATCTTGAGACTATAAATCATGAAGTTTGCAAATCTCCAGAGGATTTCTGTAGCATTGATTTAAATGTTACCAATGGTTCAGCATCTTCTGTTATGTACAGTGATGGTTACACAACACACCTCTGATTTCTCTCGCCTGGCACTGAGCTCTCTAGCTTTAGCCGTCACAAAATCCATGTTGAGCAGCCGTTCCTCTGCTCTGGCGCTCTCCACTGCTTGAGATTTGGCAGTTTTCTCAGTATCCCTGATAATGAAGAACACCAATTAGATGTGGGTTG
>SSNR01000038.1:1037103-1063775 GCA_006937965.1 Callopanchax toddi | reverse complement strand
TTTTTTTTTTTTGTCATGTCAGACTCTGCTGTTTTTCCCTCACTAATTACATTATGATCTCCAGGTGTGGCTGGTTTGAGGGAGGCCTGGCTGAAACTCATGTCTTTCTTATTGGTTGCTGTGTGTGGTGTTGACCAATCGGATGTGGAGGAAGACCTACAAAAACACCTGATGACAGGAGAAGAGTCTGGCTGGCTGACTGGGACTAACTGTTTTTCTTTGTCTCATACAGAACTGCTGCTGATTGTGCACCTGTTTGTGGCTACAGTTTCATGCTTGAGCCAGTGCCGATTAGGTATGTGGTGAGGAGGTGGAGGACAGGTAAGATTGGGGTACCCTGTACATTCTGCTCACGTAGTTTATTCTTTGTCTAGAAACACCAGGTAAGCAGAGGGTGCCTCCACATGTAATGTTTTACCTCATCCTTTTGTAGATTAGTTAAGTAGGTCTTGTTTTGTTTTTAAGATTAAATAAGATAGTTAGGGTTTGTTTTGTTATCTTTATTTCTTTGATTTCAGGCACCTTCTATGTTCCCTCCTCCTCCCACTTGGATTGTACATAGTGTATATACATTGTAAATAAACCTTTCATTTTGACTTTTGAAACCTCTTGTCTCCTCTCCTCTTTGTGATTGGTATTGTTACAACCCTCCTCCTAGATGGGGTTCGTAACAACACTCTTCAGGCAATTAGTGAAACTCTACTCAACAAGTAAATATGAGGCAACTGTGGCTCAGGGGAAGAGAGGTTGTCTACTGATCAGAAGATCAGGGTTCAATCCTAGGCCATGTGTCAAAGTATCCTTGGGTAAGATACTGATCCTGCAACTACCTCCTTGGAGCCATGAAACTGGCTGCCCTCTGCTCCACAAATTCTACTATGTTGCACTGTATGTGGCCACAAATCACTTCACCTTCCCTAATAAATTCAGCCAGAGTATTGACAGCGTACCTGCCCAGTGATGTGTCTCTCACTCCCAGTACCATGGCATTTTCCACCAAAGCAGATGCGTAGTCTGCAGCCGGCTTTGACAAACTTCCACAGGACAGGCCAACTCCCTGGAGGAGGACATCTTGAAGATGAGCAGCTACACAAGCAAAATACAGATTTGAAACATGTTACAAGAAAATGTGATGAGAAATTCCTGCATGTTTCAAATCTGTTAAGAAAAAATGAGATGTGAATTTGAATATTTACTTACCAGAAAGGATTAACAAATTCCAATAACCAGCCTGATTTCCTAGTCAGGATGTATAATATTAAACCTGCTTTGCCACTCAAGTTCAGTCAGTACTTTACTTTAAAGAACCATTTTTAAAAAACGCTCCTAAGCTCAAGGGATGAACCAGTGCTGTGTTAACGCAGAAGACAACTTTAAAAATGTAATCGTGTTAGAGTTGCTGACAACCCTCATCCCTTTAGTCAAATAAGTGAGAAATAACAAAGATAACATGACAAAAGTATTTTAGCATCAATTCCCAAATAGTTACTAGTTAAAAACAAACGCTTTGTGTCTATGCAAAAATATTTTCCATTTCTTAAGACCATGAGTTATGACTGGCCAGGAAATTAATTTTAAAAAGCAGCCAAAGTACAAGGAAAAACTTTGAAAGACCTTCCATCCACAATTATAGATCAAGATCACTTTTAAAGACTCAGAAAATCTGGTTGTCTGGAAGCAAAGTCCTATAGCTGTAACTGTATTGTGGTTAAATAAACTATAAACAACCGGGTACAAATTAATTCACATAATCACCACCTTCCTTCACTTAACTTTGTTACTGTTGTCCCCGTTGGGAAATTTGTCTTGCAGTCAGGTGAAAAACACAACACACCCACTCACAGACACATCACTAACAGCAGGACAGTGCGGTCTGCCACTCACCATCAGCCTGATACTCCATTGTTTTCTGCTTTAAGTCTTCTATGAGGAGAGCTGTGTCACTGCAGCGGGATTCACTGGACTGCGCCAGCTGGTAAAGTACATCCACTGTTCTCGTATTGACCTCAAACTCTGGCACCGGCTGATCTCCAAACACTGAAGCCAGCCAGCTGTTTACCTGTTGAAGAGACAGTTAAACTAGAGCAAACAACTACAAACTTATTTATGTTTGCGGTACACAACACTTTACCTTCTTTATCTTTTCACACATTATCACAAAAGAGGTAGCAAAAGTCTAAAAACGACCAAACCAAACACTGTTAGGAATACGGAGTCAACAAAAATCCACTTTCGCGCCTCCTTCAATCGTTTTCACAACTTCCTGATTGTGAGCCAATGAGAAGACAGAAAGAAAACCAGACTACATTTGTCGAAAAAATATTTTTATTTTTATTTTAAATGAATCAAAACTGGTTTATGTCTATTTAAAAACGAATTAGTTTGTTGGTTAAATTAATATTATCAAAAAAAGGGGAAATTTTGAACATCCGGTTCACGTTTCCTGTGCCGCTACAAAGATGAAAACTACTCAAGATTATGCACTCCTAATCCTCTGCGCTAAAACCTTAGAAACAATGGCAACTTCACGAGTTAAATGAAGAATAGTAACTAAATATTATCTGGTAAATAGTTTGTGTTTAATATAAGAAATATAACGTTATCTTAGTTTCTTTATAGTTTCATGTAGTTATGAAAAAGCCAAAAGCGGAAGTTGGTGGAGGGGAGCATCTCGCGTTGTCCGGATTTCACCACCCGCCTAAGTTCAAAACACCGACTTCTTGTTTGCAAGGAAAGCTTCAGAAGAAAGCAGAATGGCTACGAATAGAAAGCCAGATACATTTGAACGAAAATTTGTTAACAAAACGTTTGAAGCAGTCAGCGTAGACTCCACCACGGTTGAAGAAAAGCTGTTTAGGCAAGCCGAGGAGGAGGACGAGGACAAGGACGGACCGGTGGTCTTCGTCTGCGGGAAGTGCAGGCTGCCTATTGGGGATTCGATGTCCTGGGATGGGACTGAAGAAGAACAGAACCAAATACGTCTGAAGCGTGAGTCAAGAATTTAAATTAGGGATTTATTTCATCTTTTTACAGCGTCAGAGCTGAATGTTGGGGGTTGGAGAATGTAGTTTTCTAAAAGTGAACATTTAGCTATGTGTCATGTACCTAAAAAACCGTAATACATTTTAAAAAACTACATTTTCACTGGGAGAATCTCAGTAATACCGAACCAAAATTAACAAATTGACTCAAATATTGTGTGGATGTGACTTCAGGTGTTTGTTGCATGAAAATATAGTTCAGTATTCTGGGATTTGCCAAGCTTTGTCAGAGCATCCTGGTTTGGTTTTACAAGTTTTAGAGGAGGAGCAACTCAGCCAACTATGGTTTTGACCTGATGTCTCTCCAGGTTGAAAGTGAGTCTTTTACCTCAAGTGGCGTTTGAGTCTCTTGATGTCTTCACCAGTGAATGTAGGACTATGGTGCGAGACATGGACCGATGGATTAGGACTTTGTCTGCAGTCATGGGAGGTCACTCCAGTCTGATGTGCTCCTTTTCAGCAGAGATGGATCACACTTCTGATCTGAATGCCTCCTAGTCCTCTGGAGGGTTTATGGTTACATATCACTTCCCAGAACTTGCTGGAGGGACTATATATCATCTCTAGCCTGGAAATGCCTTGGGATCCCCCAGGAGGAGCTGGAGCATGTTGTTAGGAAGAGGGATGTCTGGGTTTCCCTCCTGGATCCGTTATCTCTATGGATTAGTGACAGGAAACAGACATTTCTGATCAGGATGACTCCTGACTGGACAGACTGGATTCAATTTCGATGGGAATTGTGTCTATGCTACCCAGGACAGTAAGAACATTTGAGCTGAATCTCTTAATTGTTTTTGTGAAAGTCAGGGTGTGGAAACGACAAGGTCATCATCAGTGTCTCAGATCCAGATGAACACACAGCTTATTGCTGGTTCACACGTTGCAAAGTATAAAAGCTGGACGACACTGATACCAGAACACAGAGTTTCTCAGTCATCCCAGTTCAAGCAGCTGTCTACAATATCTTATTGATTTTGTATTAAGCTCAGTTAAACTTTTGATTAAGTAGGAACATCTGTGCTGTCTGTTCCTGACCCCTTTATGTTTCTGTTCTAGGAGTTACTGAAAACGTCCTGGTTGGAAAAGAAAACCGCCTGTTTGAGGTCGGCAAAAACTCTCTTTGGTAAGAATTGTGAATGAGCTGTTACTTACGTATGTCATTCTTTAACAACAAATAATATTAAACCTAATTTCTGGAAAAAGTTCACAAAATCTACTGATCAAATTTTACAAATCTCATAATATCCTGTGTAAATCTTACTGCTAATAGATTATAACATTTGTCCAAGAGAAACCTAAATGAATTACGTGGGTCTAATATCTTTTGTGGACTTCTTTTTGATTATTTTCTCTCCACAGTCTAATTGTGGATCTCATTTGTCGTGGTTGCTGCACCGTGATCGGCATGGTTTACACATCTACTCCTAAAAACATGGACAACAAGAGGTTTACTTTCTGTCTCAGCGTAAAGGACATCGACAGGTACTTTTAATATTTACAAGTTTATATTTTCTATTTGGAAATGGTACAAGAGCCTGAGAAATCCAATCAGGTTTAGGTAAACAGAACATGGTGTGGAAGGTGTATATGCATTTAACCCTTTATGACCCATATCTGTTTAAAATGCTTGTAGAACTGCAATGAAATAAGTCTTATTTGCATATAAACACGTGTATATCACACATTGAACATGTCCCAGAGTGCTGTTTTCTTTCTTTAATGCAGAGGTGGGCAATCCTGGTCCTCAAGGGACACTCCTGCAAGTTTAAGAGGTTTCCTTGCTTCAACACCTGATTTAAATGTAGAATTACCTCCTCGGTGTGCCTTCAAGGCCATTAGAAGCCTCTTAATCAGCCACTTATTCGGATCAGGTGTGTTTATGTGGAAAAACATGCAGGACTGTGGCCTTCTAGGACCCCAAGGCGTTCCCAGGAGCTTCCTGCCGGTGGGACATGTCCGAACACCTCCCCAGGGTGGCCAAAAAAAAAGCACACAACAGAAACATTTTAATTCAGACTCAGGTGCTTCGTCAATCTGATCAGAACTTCAAAGAGCTTCATCTACTGTATTGGAATTCAGCATGACATTTGCAATTTATTTATTTATTCTTTCTGTCTTTGCCATTGTTGAGGGGGGACCTAGCCACAAAAGCCACAGAGGGCTGCAGGAAGTGCAGACATGTAGTGTGAGACATGTAAAGTGTCCCTTTGTGTTATTGTGGATAGGAACCGTCACAAGGCCAATCACAGCTCTACTAGAACACTTAGATTGCACTAATGTAAATAGTTTATTTTGATGTACTTGTTGTCTTTCTGCAAGTTGTGCCAAATATGAAATGAGTTGTCATCAAATCCAATCTCAAAAGTCATTTTATGAACACCCTCAAGATGAATTTGCTGTGGTTTAAAAGGGTTTTGTGCAACTTTCTTTCATTTTCACAAATTTGCAGCTATGAAATTAGATTTGTCAAATCTGTATAACAAAAACTGTCAAAACAAACTAGAGAGAACATAATGCATTTCACAGAGATTGTGTTAGTTTTCTTTGCATTTGGTTAAATTCTAAACACTTGACCACTTTGACCTCTGTTATTGTCCATATTTTCCAGCTATGTGCTCGGCTCTGCGTGCCAGACGTTGACAGCAGAGGGCTCCAAAGAGCAGCCAGTCACTATGGAGTACAGGGATGTTGTTGAACAACAGCTGACAGAGGTAAATTACTGCTGCTACTTTCCTTTGTCTGGCTTCTCTTAGGTGGTCTTGCCAGCAGGTAAAATCTCAGAAAAAAACGAGCCAATTGTTTCCTGTTTGTCTAGCTTTTGTCAAAATTGAACTGATCTTTATCTTAATATCTTTAGTCTCAATCTTGAGCAATTAATGGTAATAAATTATGTTTTGTTCCTGCATGAGAATCAATAAAAACACTACACTTTACTAGAGATCTGACGTACAAATCATTCCAGTTTCCAGGAGTCATCCTGCTCTTGAGTTGTTGTATTGTTCAGCTTTCTGAATGCACAGGTTGTACCAGGGTAGGGATGACATCAGCGTGGTTCTGGTAAACCCGTCCTACTGTAGCAGGCAGCCTCTTCTATCAGACATTACCTCATCGCTCCATCCATGTCACCTCTTACAAACTGTTTTACATTTTTAAGTTTTCTATGACTAAGAATGTTTTTCTTTAGTATTATTCAACCCTTTTGTTAAATATGTCTTAATTTTTTTTTTAGGTTTAAGCTCTTTTTTGCTATAATTTCATGCCAATTGATCTATTCCTACTCAAAATGTCCACCTCATTAGTGTAATAATTTACCAGATAATCTGAATTACCCTTTGTTTAGGAAATTTCTTTTTAATAAAAGCCATTGTTGTCCAGTAGGTGGCGATGGCGTGCAGCAGTACCTGCTGATTCTCCCACACTCACACAGGGGGGGGGACAATAGATGGGAAGCATGTTGAGGAATCTTTGGAAGGTGTTCTCATCATAAAGTGTCTTTGTTGCTGTAACTGGAGGTCTGTGTTATGTCGCTGTACTTTATGCAAATTATGTGATAATTGCTGGTTGCAGATCAGAGACATTTTTAGGAATCTTTGTTGGAGGGACATTGTGTCTTGATGTGGCTTTTTCTGCGGCTGCACAATTTGTCTGGTATTTTGTTTAACTTGGCTTCCTTCGCTTCAATTTGTGTCCCATTAAGGAAGTTCATGTAACAGTTGGCCCGTTTTACGATGAGATCTATGGAACAGGTAAATTAAAAACCGGTTGAACGGCTCTTAAAGTTAGAAGACAAAAAAGAAACCCAAATGCTCTTTGAACAGCAGATCACGAGATTTATTTTAAGGCTTGATGGATACTTTAATTAAATGTCATGCCAGTTTTCTGTCTGTGACTTGAAGGATTTCCATTTTTTAATTATCTTCTTTGTTTCCGTCACAACAAATAAACTGTAGATGTTGGGTCCACGTGAAGAAGCTGTCACGTGCTGGATTTTTACTGTACCTGTGAGCGTTTTGAACAAAAGAGTTTATAACGAAAATGTTTATGTATTTAGCAGATGCTTTTATCTAAAGCGAGCATGGTCTTGAGTTAAAATGTAATGAAATCCTATAGCCTCTGATTGTGTTTAATGTCTGGATCTGCCTCAAACCGGCTCTATTAGTGTTTTTGTGATTTAGAACCATCAAAACGTCAGAAGATTTTATAAGGGATGCAGCGATGCCACTTTTTTCAAACTGACACGATACCGATACTTGGATCCGAGTACTTACCGATACTTCTACCGCACAAAAAAATGCAATGAATTGGAAGACGCCGGGTTCTATTTTCTTCTCTGCTTGTTACAGCAAATCAGGGTGAATTAGATAAATAATAAAATATTAAAAATGATCACAAAACTAAAATATTATGTGAAAAATAAACATTTTCTGTGAAATTATTGCAGTTTTCCACTCCTAGCCACACTGTTCCTCTTTAGCTTAACAGCTCCCCCTAGCCGCCAATCTAGAAAACTACAACATAACTCGGTAGTGCTGGGTATTGTGGCCAATTTCCCGATTCGATTTCGATTCACTTCAGTCTGGTCTTAAATAATTATAAAGGCTCAACTGTGTTCCAACATACAAATAAATGTTATTTGTATTATTATCTTGAACAACAGGTTTAAAGTGCAAACTTTTAAATTGGGCAGTTTAAACTTTGACTGTATTCATGAATGGTTATAGAACTATAAACTGAACTGTCAAGTTTCACTCAAGGGGAAAAATCGATCTCAGGCCTAATGAATCGATTTGGAAAAATGTATATGAAATCGATTCAAAATCGAAATTTTTTTACCCAGCCCTACAAGCCACTGAAGCCACCTTCTGACCGCAGTCAAAGCTATTGCATTGGTATGGGTTAACTTTAATGAGTACACGGTATCGGCCCGATACCGATACTGGTATTGGTATCGGTGCATCCCTAATTTTTATTTATTTTATTTTGAACAAAACCCCATCAGAGCTGTTTGTTGAAAACTATAAATCAGTGATTATTAGATGTATATCTGGCCTGCAAGCTCATTTATCAGCCTGCAAAACTATACAATTACTAAGTTTCTTATTTATTAAATAGATGCATGAACTAGTTTTAGCCTAGCTTAGTAAGAGTGTTGACAGCAGAGCTTTAGCCAGTCAGTGTGTGTAGTCAGGCCTGATTTTAGATGTTGAAACACAGCAATGACATGATGAAGCAGGCTGGTAAGACTCTGGGAACTGACTTCTGCAGTTTGAATAGTACTTTTTGATACTTAATACTACAAAAGATCTCCCAAGAAATCTATGAATAGTTTAGATGTTCTTTAGACACATTTTCTAGTCTCCTCGTAATCACTCCAGAGTCGCTGTAAGTTGAAATTCATGCTTTTTCCTTCTGCTCAACGGTTTGGACTGTTGATGTTAATTTCATCATCTGTTCATCTACAGATGAGCATGTGCAGTCAGAATTTTGAGGCCGTGCAATAAGACAATCCTGCGTGCAACAAATCAATTCCCTTTCAAAAAGTGGCACCAAAAACCACTGATAAAGAAGACAGAGAGTCAAAACAGGAAAGCAAATAAATGTTGTGTGAGTGGATTTATGTTTCATGCATTGGTCACACATATCAGCCACCTGTGAGGCTTGAGTGTAAAACCTGAACTAAATACAGGTGACCCGAATAAACCCATGAGAACAAGCCAGTTCGCATCAGCTAGTCCCGACAACCTGAACACGTGAACACGGCGAAGCGTGTTGAGGCCTGAAGGAAACAATACAACGGTGCATCAGCCGACTGATTTGAATAAGTTCAATTAAGTATGCTCAAAGTTGGCATCAATGAAGTGAGCTGTGATTAGCAGTGACACCTGCCACCATTGTAGAGTCTACTCTCTGTGAAGTTATTTTGTAGTTGGAGCAGAAATACTCTGCAGGTCTGTTGGCTCCACGTTTGATCCTGATGTTTTTACCCATAAGTCAGTTTCAAACAAACCTTGTGTGATATTTATTTAATGTTTTCCTCATCAAAACTCTCATTGGTTATTTTTTAATAAATGTATTTCTCATATTCTGTTAATTTTTTTAAAAAACTTCTTCATAAGCAACATTTATAAGTAAAGTCAATCAAAGCTGCTCAGACAAACAAAAAAATTGGAACATGTTTGAAAGAAAAAGCAACATAAGTATAATTCAGTTATTCAGTCGTGTTTATCTGAAACATGGCGCCGTGTGCGTTGAAAGCTCAACCGTTTGAGTACATTTTGTTGATTTTATGCATGAATTAAAACGTCAGCGTTTTCATTCATATTTTAGGAATAAACAGTCAATTTTAAACTTCATGCACTTTTTGAAAAATGTCATTTTTTTTGTGCTTTTTACCTTTCAAATATAAATTTAACCCCCTATAAATCCTATTTATATAACTGTAGGAATATTATAGTCACTCAATGTTTGTCCAGTAGGTGTGAGTGTGTGAAATACCATACTAGAGTCTAATGTGGTGGCTAGCTTATGTGCAGGTTAGCACAGGTTAGGTTAGGATTTGCATATCTGTCTGTCGTAGAGTTATTAAATCATGACATCAGTGTTTTTCCTTTTGTTACACTTAATAAATGTTTTAGTGAAAACTTCTATCCGTGTGCATCAGTGCAGTGTACTCGTCTCATGTATTTAATGACAGTGATGTATTATTTATGTACTTTCTTTCTGTGCCAGACTGTTTTTTTGGCTTCTATACTGACTGAACCGTCTCCCCCTCCCTTTTCTATCCACCCATCCCTGAACACCTCCCCTTTGACTTTTCATTCTTCCTTTCTTCTCCAATTATCTTCACCCTCCCTCCTCTCTGCCTCTTGTTGCTCATTTTATTTCCCACCTGTCCATTTCTCCCCCTTTCCCTCCGTCATCACTTTAAATCTCATTCTATCTTTTCTCTTTCTATTAATCTTCCCCCCTGAAACATCTCGATTCTTTCCCCTCGTCTCTCCCCTGACCCTTCCAGATGAAAATGCTGGTCCTGTCCATGGCTCAGAGACTGGAGGAGATTGAAGTTGGCCTTCAGGAGGAAAGTGATGACGGACATTAAACAGCTGTTTAATCCAGGTGTTGCTGTGTGAGGATGTGATGTCCTAAACTCCTTGCTGCCTCCTCTAAAGTTTTATCTCAACCACACTTTTTTTTTGGGGGGGGTATTAGAACATTTTGTCCCAGTTTCACCTTGTGCACATCCACCTCCACTCACAGCATCCACCCGGCTTTGTCCTGATTACCGGCAGTGAAACAAAGACCGGCTGCACTTGTAATCAATCATGTTGCCGCCTCGGCTCTCGCGCCTCGTGGCACCGCCGTCTCTGTAGGTCTCGGTGCAGAATAAATGCGCGCCATGAGCAGAATGTTTATTTGTTCAGGATTTCATCAAGCGGGCTGCACGCTCAGCACAATGCGGTATTGATCTGGCCAGTGGAGGCCACACACACACTTACGTTCTTTGTTCTTATTAAGTGTGTTGCCTTTTTATTTCCTTTAAACTTTTGTCCTAAAACATTAGGAATAATTTTGTCTTGAATATATTTCTGGATATTCTTGTTTTTTTGTCACAATTTCAGTCCTTTTATTTGTTGTTAGAGCATTTACTTGTTGTTTTGTTTGTTTGTTCGGTTATTCCAGTGATTTCTGT
Source organism: Callopanchax toddi (assembly GCA_006937965.1). Classification (NCBI taxonomy): domain Eukaryota; kingdom Metazoa; phylum Chordata; class Actinopteri; order Cyprinodontiformes; family Nothobranchiidae; genus Callopanchax; species Callopanchax toddi. The sequence goes on along the minus strand of SSNR01000038.1, from coordinate 1,053,044 downwards.
TTAATAAAACACGTTTTAATCAGTGAAATATTTTCAGATGTTTATTTTGTCCGAACACTAAAGATCAGTGGCTCATCCTGCTCTTGTTTGTCATCAGAAGTTTCTTTTGGATTGAAGGTTTAAACATCAGATGATTATTTATTAATGCCCAAATGTTTGTTTACTAGCTGACCCCTTATATGCCTAGCAACACTCTCTACCAAAGCAGAGAAACAGCTCCACGCGGTACCGCCTGCCCTCCCTCATCCACGAGGTTTCATCAGCCTCACAGAACAACAACAGTTAGAAACGGCCAACCAGCACGCTGTATCCAAGGCCAGGTTGCGATGGCAACTGAGAGCACGTGCTACGCTGGGTGTCTGTTGCCATCTCGTCATCGTGCTTGCAGCCGGAGGAACAGCCAGCCAGCTCGCTGGCCAGCATGCCTGTCAACAGGCGTTATCCCTCCCGCTCATGCACAAAAACATACAAAGTGGGAGTGGTCCTAAATGAACCCCCTTACCCCTCCACCCAGCCCTAATCCCTGTGTGATGTTTTTCTCCTTGCCTGACTCCACCCTCGTCTCTTCCTCCATCCCCTCACTCCAGTTATCCCCACCCTCAGCTGTTGTGGGGGGGGGGGAACAAATCAAAACAACAACAAACAAACCACATGGTTCCTGTTGTTTCTTGTGATGGTGTGTAGGAGTCCAGCTCTCGCTTTGGGATTTGGTTCTTGTGTGCATCCTGATGGGAGCCAGCTGAGAGTCCAGATGTGCAAAACAAATATAGAAGCGTATTGTTGCATTCAGACTCGGTGTTTGGAGGCAGCATCTCCTTAAATGAGCTCTGAGCTTATGTAGCAGTTTTATATATAGGCGTGGTGTTGCTGGATGCGTTGCACTGTTGGTGTAATTATTGCTTCACCTCATTCACCCCTGACGTCTCAGCCAATCATTGCCACCAAGACCAACTTAGAAGCACACATCAGTCAGTGCATCTACACGGATTCGACAAGCACTCCAGGACAAAGGATGAATAATGCAGAGGTAGTGTCTGAGTGAAAGTTGCCACCCCTCGATCCCTCCTCTTCACCTTCCCTAAGCAATAAGGAAGCAATGTTGCCATGGAGGCAATGAAGCCTCAGCGTGCCGGGAGCCAATTACAACGATTCCTGTGTGAAACAGCAGACCAATGGCTGCAAAGAGTGATGCTGCTGCCGCCACAGACACTGAGATCCTATTGGCTGTGCTGCTCTTTGATTGCATTTCTGATCTTGTTTTTTTGGGGGGAGAGGGAAAAAATATCTCAAGGAGTGCCACCTGTGTGTGCCAAGTTAGGAAATATGTTTTTTTTTTTTTTTTCCTGTAGAGTGAAAATAACCACAGGGTGGGGAAGAAAATGTTTAGTTTTTTGTTCCAAGATGAAGTGAGAATGAGGTGTGTGTCTGGGCTTTTGTTAAATCTTTTATTTTGTTCTGATTTTATTGTTCGGTTTTCCCTTGACAAAGTGCTGCCCCCCTCCCCTCTGTCCGTTGCTCAGAGTTGATTTATGACCAGTTTCTGTTTTAACTCTTAATTTTCCATGACGCTGTGCAAGCTGCACCTCTGCTGTATCTCCTAAAAGCTCAATGCCGTTATTTTTAGTTGCATTCTGCTCATCTAAATATATTGCACATTTTAAAACCACTTATTCATAATCTTTCTTCTTTCTTTCTTTCTAACCCAGCAGAACCTTTGATGTAATTAATGCCAGATGAGGTTGTTTGCATGACTGGTTTCTCAGCATGTGTTTAAAGTCATTAAAACGGTCTGGTGTGATATTTGTCTTAGGTCAGTCAACTCTTACATCTGGAGTCTCGGATTTCCAAAATTAATCTGGAGGAATCTGTGTAACGTGATCTTAAGTCTTTAGGAACTCTATAACTGCAGCAGCTAAAGTCTGATGAGCAGCAGCCTTCTTGTTTCATCAATCACCTTCATCATCTGTGATTGATCGAGCAGGAGGACAAACAGTCGGTCTGACAGTAACCCAAATCCCCTCTGAGTGCTCAAGCCTCCTACTCCATTAGAAACATCTGCTTGTTTATTTCACCCCACGTCTTTGTTTACTGAAGACTTCCAGGTATCCTGCCCTGAGCTCGCTCACTCCCCTCCTCATCCTCTGTCAGCAGGACAGCTGTGGAGAGAAGGCGATGCTGTGGGTCCACGAGGCGGACTCAGGATGTCCAGGTCTCAGTGCATCCCGTTCAGTCGTCACCGTGCGGCAGGTTAATCTTCTGTTTTTCTCAGACACAAAGCCTCGCCCCATTGCCAGTGACGCCCCGGTGTGAGTGAGTGTGTGTGTGTGTGTGTGTGTGTGTGTGTGTGTGTGTGTGTGTGTGTGTGTGGCAAGGGGGCTGAAAACAGGATTAGTGTCATCAGGATCTAAGCCTGAACAGATTGACAGAAATAAAGTCCTGCTGAACAGTAAGTGGTCAGTTGGGTCACACATTAAAAGGTAACTCATGTCCCTTTTATCTAAAACGAACACCACAGTTTAAAGTTTCTGTCTAAATATGACAAAAGCTACTTTTCTGTGTTTTAAAGTCAGAAAATCACATATATTTTCATAAATTAACACACCGAAGTCTCTTTAAAATAATGTTTGTGGAGAATTCTTGTGCATCCGTTATTGTGATGAATGGTTTTGAGGAAGGACATCAGCTTATTGTTCGTTCCTGGAAAGCTGGGGGACCCTGAATTGCAGTTTGACCTGTTTTACACAGATTAATTTTGAAATCTGATTTAAAGGAAAATTATTTCCCCTTGATCTCATCAGTATGGATTTCATACATTAATGTTCCTGGGGTTGTCTGTAGATTAACTCACTGCTAGGACTTTTTTAAGGCAACTGGATCTCTTTTCCTGTTATTTATTTTTTTAAATAAATGTTACTTCTCTTTTCTCAAGTCAAACAGAAAAGTACAAATGTTCATGCTTTTAAATGGTGAACTGAAGGATAACGGTTAAAAGGCTCAGCCTTTCAGCAGTAAAACCTTCAGAAAACCAATAAAATCCAGGTGTTTTGTCTAATTTTTATATAATATAGAATTTCTTTTCCTGACTAAATGAGAATCTATAACAAAATAATTTTATTTCAGTAATAATTTTAACTTGCTTGACGTGGTGGTGAACTACTGTATTTGTTGAAACACAATTTAGTCCTTAGATTTTAGGGATACTCTGTCCTCAAATATAGAAAGATGGAAAAAAAAAACATCTAATACGTGAAGCTTTATTATTAGTAGTATTTTATTTATACCCATTGCCCCAAAACAATAAAAATCTGTTTTTGTGTTTTTGTTGATGGTTTTAAGAGCTCCTTTCCACCTGTAGAGTCAGTATTCTCTAATTTAGGCAACGATATATGATCAATTAATTTATTTTAAATCGGTTACCTGTAAATATAAATATATGTATAAATTCTTATTATTTTTGTTAAATTGTCAAAGAAAACAGGACTCATTTTCCACCCTTCCATCTCACAGGTGTGCGGTCCTACAGGTACATTGTTCCTGTCCAGTTGGATCCTCTAGATGTTGTTAATCTGGAGTGTTTATGTCCACAGGCTGTTTGTGACACCAGACCACTGAGGGATTTTGACCAACAGTCCGCCTGTCTTTGATAAACAAAAGGCTCTGGCACTAATGCATTTTAGGGCCCCTCCGCGTTTATCAGCTTAGCCACGCAGATTTAATTTGACATCTCTGTTTGTGTCGTCCTGTGCCCCCCCACCCCCCTGTCTCAATATGCCACCCAAAGATGTTTATTGTGTGGATAGGGGAGCCACAGTTGAGTAGATTAGTGTGTGTGTTGCTGCAGAGGAGGGGTTATAATACGTGTGTGTCTGTGCTAAGAGTCCTTCAGCTGTTGAAAAGGAGTGGGGTTTTTTTACCCACTACAAATGTCCCGTGGGAAATGTATATGGCATGTGGGACAAGTGTCACATCGTGGTTGTAAAGTGATATAGATCCTCCCATAGCAGAGGAGCCAAATCCTCATTAACACCTCCAGCAGCTGAAATCATTAAGGAATAAATGATAGACCTCGGGCTAAATGAAAATCGTACTTGACTCAACTAAACAGTTGGGTTCTGTGAACTGAAGTGGAATTGCTTTCCACTATATTATAGATTTTTAGCTAGTGATATAAGCTCATGATGTGCAAGAATGAACCCAGGCAATTAAATAAAAAAACAGACGCAAAAAGTTCAATATAAATATTTAAAATACTTTATACAGCATAGAAATCTCTTGACACCCAAACAAAACCATCATTACAAAAATCTTACAAAAGTCCCCCCCCCCCAGAGTCTGTATCAATCTCAGTTTGAAATGAAAAAAACAAAACGTTACAAAGACATCGTTTCAAAATGTTGACAGCACAGTTTGAGTCATGCAACCTTCTGTTTGGACAGGAAGGAATTCGACAAATACAGTAAAAAGCCTCGCGCGTCTGCGGAAGCCTTTTTTTGTGAAAACGTCGTCTCGGTAACATTTTATTCTGTTCCTACAGAACGGCAGCTGGAGAACAGACGTAAAGTTATTTACAAGGTCAATTTTCTTGTCACTCTCGGAGTGCTCTTGGCAAACGCTCATCATTGCAGTTAAAAGGCTATTGCACAAACTACAGCATTAAGACAAAAAGAAGTGGATGTTCTCTTCTTATTCTCTCCTCAGCCTTTTTGGTGAGGTGGATCCGTTTCATAAGGCTTTCGATGCTCTATTTTTAATCTTTCTATCTTTAAAAACTGTCAACTGGCATGTTCTGGCATGTGGAAAAAAAATTAGACTGCTACAGTATGAGTTTCCCTGTGGGTCTTGTGTATAAAAGAAGTTCGAAGAGTTTATTACCAGTGAGTTTATAAAAAGTGAGAATCTACTCTTGGTCCCTATGTCTTGTATTGTGGCAATTCTAACATCTAAGCAGAGACACTGCAGTCCTGTGGCACGTCACACAAGCACGTCAAACTAGACCATCGTTATGCATGACTAACGCAGTGAGGTATAAGATCGTCGGTACAGTTGTTCCTAAGAGTTTTGGTTTTTTAAGAATAGTGCAGTGCGCTTTTTTTTCCCCACCCAGCCAGCGTTTGGGATACAGTGCTAGCTGGCTGGACGTCGGTGGCTATCATACAGTTTTCACAAAGACGAAACACTTACACATATAGTCAGGGTTAGGGTAAGAGTTGGGGCCTGTTAGCTGGTGTGAATCAGTTCGTTGCTTCATCTGAAACAAGTCGAGGCAAAACATACCTCTAACTCGGTCTATAATACAGTGTTTGTGTGTATGCATGTGCATGTCTACATTAGTTGACAAGGCCCATATTACACGATGTCCTCAGTCCTCTCTGTATCTAGGACACGGCGAGGTTTAGGATCCATTTTAAATCTCATCTTAACGCCATCACCTTTAATTACATAACATGAGTAATAAGAAGAGGTAAATATGTTAAATTCAACCCTTTTTTCTTTTTTAACAAAAGTGTGCCATGAAAAGTGGCTCCGTAATAAAGGGTCTAGTTCACAGATCAAAAGGCCGCTCGGGAAGACCTCTCCAACTTCAACAAACTGTTGAGAGGGGCCTTAAGTTCAGTTTTCTTCAACTTTGTTCCTTGCATCCCTCAGCAGAGGGTCTTAAGTGCGCCTGAAGCACACAAGAGAGTTTTCATGGGGTAAGGAGGGGGGGACACAACTTCCTCTACAAACTGCTGAGGTTGGAATGCAAATGGCTCCAGCTTCACCTTCTTCTTCAGCATTTGTCCAATTCCCATAGAGGGGAACTTGCTGTGGTGCGTTGGACTCCCTGGATCGCTGCTGTTAGAGGGAGGACTGAACGCAGAGGTGGGCTTAAGTGGACTGAAGGCAGATTTTGGAGGGCTAAAAGCCGAGGTCCCTGGCGGGCTTCCCACAGTGCTTGGGGGGCTTCTGCTGGAGTCCGAAGAACCACACATATCTGATGATAAAGCCTTCTTGGGCTGTGGGTTGACGATGAGGACTGGAGGACTAGGGATTGTAGCCTTTTTCAAGTACGAGGAATCGGGCTGGAAGGCAGAGACGTGGCGCGGAGGCGACAGAGTACCGTTGGTCAACTTGTACCAAGGTGAAGAGGGTTTATCTTCAATTTGTTCAGCTTTGACGAGGGATCCGAACGAGTGCATGCCAATCGGTGACGGTGCTGGAGGAGCAGGAATGTTGTGTTCTGGACTCGAATTGACCGGCGGGAGGGTAGCCAAGCGCCTTCGTTGCTGTGGAGTATTGGGAAAGAGAGGATGGATCTCCAGATATTCCATGGACGAGGAAGCGACGGTGCCAGGTGGCGCCAAAGGTGATTTACGATGCCCAACTGTAATAGCTTTCAAGAGACCTGAAAAAGAAATTACGCACATTTTTTTAAAAAACTGCATTTTTGATTTTGCTTCTGCAGAAACGGCTGAATGGAAAGTGAAGAATTTCAACTACTCAATCTTTAAGGGGGTGTGGTTTGTGTGTTGAGGTTCTATACGTTATGTCACAAATCTGACAGCATGTTCTAAGCACAAGTGTACCGAACAATCTGCCCCAGCTTGTGAATTTCAGCCCATCCCGGCTTCTGGATCAAGAAGAGCCTATGGGCTTTCTCTGTATCTCGCAGAGATAAATCAGAAGGAAAGAAGCTTTGGCTTTGCCTCTGGGGCTTGTCTGTTGGAGGCTCTCTTTTAAGAAGCATGACTTGGCAGACTTTCATGAGTTAGGAATCCAAATGCAGCTCAGTTAAATTCCAAGTTGTATACTTACTTCTATGCTCTTTCAAGCATTTCGTCTGATTGTCAACAGATTTTTAAAGTTTAAATAAACTGTTTGTGTCTCTGCACTGTCAAGTTGTCCAGGATGTGTCCTCCCAGGTGGATGGATGGATGGATGGATGGAGGGATGAAGGGATGACAGGGAAACTACGTGTGTGTGCTGTACAAGAACGTGCATGCTCAGTCAACCTACCCTATATGAATAAAGGTAAACAAAATAATGCAGTAAATCAAACTGAAGGCTTTAAAATTAAATGAAACATATCTAAATGGTTGATTAAAATGTGATTTTTGTTCAGATTTAAATGGATCTTTACCTAGTTTGTGCTTCTTCTCCTTGTTGGCGCCCTTGCTAACAGCCAGGTAGATGGGCGTCTGTTTTGGGGGGAAGGTGAGTTTGTCGATGTGCTTCCTCCACTGGGTCCGGAAGTATTCGTTATTCTGCTTTTCTCCTTTCTTTTCCTCCTGGATCCTCAACTCCTGAGCACACAGTGTACAAGATTAAAAAAAAAACAAAAAAAACAGGCCATACTGGTTGTGTCACTATACTTTAGCACCTGGTGATTACATACCGTGCGCTAGGGTTCAGCATGTTTTATTCTTAACGGCATGCGACAGATGTTCACATTTTAGGTATGTGACAGTAATTAAGTCTGTGTACTAACCCTGAACTTTGTAGAGAGCCTCTTAACTTTCTTGTTAAGGAGGTAATAGATGGCCAGGTTGTGGCAGGCGCGGTTTTGGAGGACGGCACTCAGCACTTCACTATGCTTGAAGCCCATCTTCTGCGTCATGTGATGCAAAACTACTTGGTTCACTTCTTCAATGTGCATCCTGAACACAGAATAGAAACAAAAATTACGCGTTAAACAATGCAGACATTGCGGCGTGCTCTTGGAAGCATTTGAGAGTTGAGTCTACCTGTTGAGGTATGGCGCCCCGGTGTTCCTGTTGGCTAGCTGCAGCCACGAGTCGGCCATCACCTGATGTATGTTTGGACGCTTGTTGGGGTCTGGTTCAAGGAGCTTCTTCAACAAACAGATGGCAGCTAGACAAGACAGGAGAATAAATCTTAGAAGGTTTTCATTGGTTCTCTGCCAGCTACAAAGATTCCCAAGCATGTTATTGCAGGTTTAACAATCGCTTTCTTATGCAAACACAACCCAGGTTCCAGATAAGCGCATTATTAGCTACACGTTTTATGACCATCTGCCAACTTATTCATACAGGTGACTCCTTTCATAACCATCCTCAACCTGCATTCTGTTGTGCATCATTCTGTTGTGTAATCTGATCAAATCTCCGCGTCATTGTGGTGATTATTAGGCGTTAAGCCATCTGTGTATTAGGTTGTGCGTGCAGAGAGGGATGATATCCAAATAGTGAACCGATGATCGAGACACTCGTTCTTCCAGTATTACCTCTATCCCCAGATTCACAAGTAAATGTTGATTTGAATGTTTTGAGTTGATGTTGTGCCAGCAGCTTCTCTGTAAAACCTTCACTCTGGGCGTGATGAATTTATTTTTCTTTTGTGCAACATGTTTACAAGCAGACTTTATTTATTTCTGTGAAAGTCTTGGTAATTAAGTATAGTCCTCTGCCAGGTTTTAATTTCTTTTCTCGTTTTTAATGTAGTGACAAATGAGGTTTTATTTTTAAACTTCTTTTTTTTCCAGTCTATAACAAACAAGTTGCTCTTGGATTTCTTACCTGTGGAAAGGGAAGGAGGCAGAGGCTTCATGTCTTTGTCCACCATCTTCTGGTGCAGAGCTCGGAGGTTGAACGGCTCCACCGTGAACGGGAGAGTCCCAGTCAGCATTGCGTACATGTTCACGCCACTGGATGACCGAAAGTCACAATCAAACTCTGAATGCAATTTTAAAAACCACATTCACATTTTAAAAAAATGAACTTACATGGACCAAATGTCCACCTTCGGCCCGTACTTCTTCCTGGAGAGCAGCTCGGGAGCGGCGTAGGCCGGGCTGCCGCACTGGGTGCTGAATGGGTCCGAGTATCCCAAGATGCCAGCACAGTTACTGAGGCCGAAATCTGAGAGGGAGGAAGTGGGACGAGTGTCAGACCTGTTTTATGTTTATTTCTCACCGCTGCACGTAAACAGACGGAAGCAGATTACTGATGCGGTGAGAGCTTGTTAGCGTTTTAAAAGGTTTGCTCTTAACCCATTACCTCGTTAGACAAAGTGAGGTTAAGGAACCAACTTCACGCAGTTCCTGTCGTCAAAACACGGGGGAAATATGCGTTTTAAATATGTTTAAATTACCTATGAGCTTTATGTTGTCGTTCTCGTCCAACAGGAGGTTTTCAATCTTCAGATCCCTGTAAAACAAAGAGATATAAGAGATCCTGAGGCCTGCAGTCGGTGTTTATCTAAGCCATCGTTATTATACACAATGCAAAGGAAGGGTCAACGTAATCCCCCGTCTCCCCCAGCCCTGACACAAAACAAATAACCCAGCTAATGTGGGCCACGCTGCTTGATTTTCATCATCCGTTGTGTGCCTACAGATCACGCCTCAGACTAAATACTCCTGTTTATCTACTTCTCATTTTGATAGAAACTCATTTCCTGGGTAACTGAGAATTTAAGAGGTGCATCGCCATTCACGGATCTCATCATTGAGATCTTTGACCGATTAGTTTTTGTTATTTAAGAACTCGTTCGTTTACCTGTGGACCACGCCTGCCCTGTGCAGGTGCTCGACGGCCAGCACCAGTTGCCGAATGTATTTCTGCGTCTCCCTTTCGTCCAGGTGCTTCTTGTCGTAGATGCAGTTCATCAGGTTCCCTCCGGGACACAGCTCCATTACCAGGTAGTAGCTGTTCTCGGTTTCCAAGATGTCCAGCAGCTGGGCGATGTTGGGGTGGCGGATCATCTGCTGGATCTGGCCCTCCCGCCGCAGGTTCTTGGTAACATACGAGTCTTTCTTGGCCTTTCGCTTGTCGATCACCTTCACCGCCACCTGGAGAAACGGGAGAAAGGAAGCGTGTAAGAGGATGAGAGAAGATTCTTCTTGAAAAAGCATGAACGTGGCAGCTGAGGTTTGACTCTTAAACCCCGTGCCATATGTCACTGTGAGTTATCCGGGCGGCACACTTCTGCATTACTGTGTCTCTTAAGGTAGGATTTCAGAGTCTTAGAGTAACAGGTGATGAGGGACTCAGCCTTTGCTGCAGAGTATAACTTGACACTGCCTCTCCCTAACAGCTGCTCCCAGTGTGGAGCAACAAAGGTGCTAAAGGGCTTCAAGTGGGAGGGCCTGAGAAAGCCAAAAGGGTGAGCAGGAAAGCAAATGTTTCCCTGAATGTTGAGATGGTTTCATGGCTGAATGCGTGGTTTTTATTACCCCCGTTGGCTTCGGAGTTGTGTTGCAGCTAAACAGACGTGAGAAGTTGTTACAGGCTGAACCAAAGGGTGTTATTATTTCCCTGTCTGTTTGTACTTGTGCCGTCGATGAAGAAACTTGCAGATTGCCCTCCTAAAAAAAACCAAAGACGCGTCCTTTATTCAATGACGGACCCTGCTTCCAGATAATTGCATTCAATAAAATGCCCGTCTCCTCTATTTCATCCTCTGCCCGAGTCTCCTTGTGTCCCGTCTAGACTGAGTTCAAGAACATGGCTAACATACATTACAAATCATCCCAAGGAGAGCTCATAGACATGGACAGGCATGGCAAGTGGACCAAATCACCATATCCATTAACGACACGGCGCTCTTTCTTCTGCCCTTCAGCTCATTTTTACGGCCGTCCTTTAGATGGTTTTTATGCTCTGGTAATTGATTCACCTCCGCAAACCTTTTTGCAGCTGCTAATTAAGCTTGGCTGTTTGTGCATGTACGCCAGCGAGTGTGTGCGTGAGGACAATGTGCCATCACTTGACAGTTATAGATGGCCCCGTGTTTACGCCAGTAGAAGGAAGAAAGGGGGTGCAGGATGTGTGTGTGTGAAGGGTGGGATGGGGTCGTGTATTTACAGTATGTAAAGAGGGGTGGGGCTTAAAGAGGGGAAGGGGTGGGCCCTGCCAGGGGGCTTTTGGGGGATTCAGTTGTTTATCAGGCACCCCTCAGACAAAAAGGGGGGGTGCATGGGGGGTTGGCGTGGAGGAGAAAGTGGGTTAAAGACATCAAAAACACACACACACCCTGACCACGCTCGCACCCCGTCTCACTTTCATTAAACCCTGCTTTTAGGCACACAAAGGTGGGTTCTCACCCCTACATCCCCTTTTATCTCCAGTGATGCCAAAAAGGAAATCAGGGAGTCTTAATTTGCTTGTTTTGCCCTTAAACACCCCCTGACTAAACCCAATGCCCCGAGCTCCCCCCCAGCGCCTGTTGGACGCCTGTATTCAAATTAGGGAGGGTTGTGAGGTTGCCACTGTTTGCATCATCCTCAACAAAGACCACGAGGAAAAAAGGGGGGGAGAAAATGAGAGGAGCACTTTCTCTTCACAGCAACAAGAAGGGGTGGCGGATTAGGAGGAGGAGGGGGGGGGGCGGTCAAGATATTTAGAGAGATTTTCCAGAAACAAATATTTTATTTTAGCAAATTCTGCAAGTAAAAATATAAACAGGTTTTACAAGTGCATGCAAAATAAAGGAGGTGCTTGTTTTTTTGCTTTTTTTTTTCTTTTTTCTGGCTGCATCCCCAAAAACAAAAAAAAATCAAAACCTGCAGAAAATGAGACACAAAGGCAACCAGTGTCCGTATCAAAGCCCTGCGCTTGCAGAATCCTAATGAGGCCCATTTATCAACGACACGATTTCATATGCAAGTAGCGCTTCTGGTCCCTCATAGGCCGGACAGTATTCCTCAGTCCGTCCCCCCCCTCCCCCTGTCACAGCCATGCGCGCACACAGGAGGTGAGCTCACCATCAGCAGACAAAGCGGAGGTCCAGAAATCCCCACAGAGCGCACATGTTCCCAGGAAAAACACATCCAGGCTGTCTGTCTCTCCTAGGTAAACATTTTCTCTAGCAAATCACCAGCTGGTAGTGCCATGAGCTCATTAACACGGACACTTTCTCTCAGGTGGAGCTGATCTGGACTGACAGCTGGGAAAATAACAGGAATAAATAACAACCGATGCTGAAAATGATCAAATGAGACGTTAATGCTTTTTTTTTTTTTAGTTTTTCCAGTGGATGGCACAAAAATAATACACTAATGGTATTAAACTGAAAACACAATATTTATATTTCGGACACTTAGTTGGACGCACAGGTTTAGGGTGTGTTTTTTCTGCTTACCTTCTCTCCGGTCAGAGAGTGGAGACCCTCTCTAACTTTAGCGAACGACCCTTCTCCCAGCTTCCTCCCGATCAGGTAGTTCCCCACCCTTTTGGTGTGGTAAAACTTCTTGACCACGTCCTTCGTGGGACAGTCCAGGTACTCCGTGAGGATCCTCTCACTCTCATCATCGGAGACGCTCCTGTCCTCGCCGTCCATCACTACAGGCATCACTTTTCTGTTGTCTCCTTTACAAACAAGAGAAGAAAACTCGCCTCTCGCTCGCCTTTTAGAGGCAGGTATCCTATTAAATGCTTAAGTACTCTCGGGGTGCGTCTAGGAGTCTGCGCCACCTGTTCGCCGAAATCATCCAAAGCGCGCTCAGCGGGTTCCGAGACAACTGTCGGATTAAAATGGCACAGAGATCAATAAAAAGGCAATTCTAATAATAAAAAAACGTGTTAAACTAACTAACGCAGCCTGCCTTATTCGCTACTTGGGAATAAATTCTAACCGAGGCTCAGCGGAGCGCAGGCGCGTATCCTCACATGAACGCGTGCTGTTTGGTCTGAGCAGGCAGCGTGCTTCTCGTTTTGAAGTGACTTTCCCGGTCCTCTAGGTTGGCGTTTCCTGAGTGTCAGTGTGGAAAAAAAAAAAAAAACACGGTGACGGGGGTGGTTTCAATCCAATCAGCGCAGGCGGGGCGGAGCGCGTGAGAACAAGGGAAACAACTGTACCGGTACCACCGTGCGCGCACACTCTGTACAGGAACAAAGGGTCCATTAGCGGCCGAATGACTGGAACATGCATGTGAAGCTGTAATATTTGAACATGGTTTCAGGGTACTTTTTTTAAAAACATTTTTTTCACCTGTGCGTAAAATCCCCACATGTTCCCACCACTGCGCACCTGGAAAAAAACGCAAATTACATATTTAATTATACTTTTTGTGGCAATAAATAGTCCTATTTTATATATTTTGCATAAACACTGCACAGTAATGCATTTTGGAAGCCCGTTTTATTGATTGAGTCCACTCAGACAAAGCGTTACACCCCAACACAAGACAAAGAAGATTTTAGCCCCATTTGCTGAGGTGGTCCAATTCTGGTTGAATTATTAAAAGGGGACACACAGACACAGGTGGGTTTATATTAGGCTATTAGTATTATAACAACATCAAGTGGGCAGTACAAAATATTCTCAAACCACCTAAGTAAAAATAGAAAAAACAAACTAAACAATTTAATTAAATATCATGTGACAAATTTGAAGTTTATTACATTTTGTTGCTGTTTTCATTTTTTTATTTAATTTTATTTTTAAAAATTATTTATTTATTTATTTTTTTTTTGGGGGGGGGGGGTCGTCTTGATCACTGGAATCGCAGAAAAACACTTAAAAACACACAGTGTGACTTGACTGCTGGACCATGCTTTCTAAAACTCCTGATAAATACACATTAAGTACAGGCGCGCCATCTACTGGCGTCTTTTTGAACTACAAGAGAACGCAGGCAGTTTTGATAGACTTGAATCATTAATCTTGTTTCCATGACGACGATTTTAAACACCCTGTCGATTAAATCTACATTATTCTGCATAAAATTATATTTGTTGCTTTCAAATAAGAAAATTGAGGAAAAGTTAGACAATGTTTGTGTTTTCTTCCTGTTCTCAGATCATAACTGACCCAATAAAAGTGTTATAATAATGGATAAATCCCTTTATTTTTAATGATAAATACATAAGTAGAAGAATATGGTTAAAAAACAAGAGATATGCAAGGTATGGCAGCTAAACAATAATATCCAACCACTGAATCATTGCGTTTCTGTGTTCTTTTAGAATATTTCATGATAGAAAAAGTTATGCCAATATGATTTGACTCTTTGCAAAGCAAATATAAGTAGAATTTTATGTTTTGCTTAGTTTTGTTGTTTAATCTGGAGTCTTTAAGTACAATGGCTGCTGTCTTGGGGTAAAACATACAAAAGTTGGCAGAATTAAATTTTTTTGGTGTTACACAAATGGTGTCAAACCTTTCAGGGGCCAAAATGGCCAACTTGAAAGTATTTTTGGGGCACAAAAATTAATTTTTTTATTAAATTGCAAAAATTATTATTTTTTTCATTGTGCATTACTTATTTAAACCTGCTCAACAATATTTTAATAAATATATAACGTTTTTATTTTGTAGAGCAGGTTCTGTAAATCTTTTCTGATATGAGTCTACAAAAAAGAGTTTGCATTATTAAATAAAAAAATAAGAAGTTTCCTGGATTTATGGGTTGTTTTTTTTTAGTTTCTTGGTCTTGAAAATAAATTTAAAATCATTATCAGCAACAAGAACAGGACATGGGCTCTATTTTTTTTTTATGAATTAAAAGCAAAAAATGTGGTCAATAAAGCAGCATTTAACCTTTTTATTTACTGAACTGCTCGTGGTCCTGAATATGTAAAAGAAAAACACTGGATGTTGTTCATTCTCAAGTATCTTGGCGCCACCCAGTGGACAAAACAAAGAACAACCACACCGAATCCCATCATGCATTGCCTTACCCGCCGACCCGAAAGCAACCAATGCTAGGCTAACTGGCGTTAGCTACCGGGAGCGGACATGTTGTGCCGACCCTTCCTTGAATAATCATCGTTGCAAACAGTGACTCGGGAGTAGAGGAGAAGCCCGGAGCGCCTGGCAGTCATGGAGGCCGTCAACGCCTTTAATCAGGAGGTAAGCTGCTCGCGGGAAGCCTGAACTCATCGTGTCTGGAGGTTCTGGTCATCATGGTGCCGCTGGGATGCTGTAGCTAGCCAAGCAGGTCGGACCAAACCAGAGGGCCTACTAACTCCACAACATCTTAGGCTTTAGTGTAGTTCATTTTAAATTAATGTTGCGCTGCTGCATCTATACTATCGATACTGAATCTAGTGGCAGCGTTTTCCAAATTGTAGCTAGCTAGCACTGCTAACAATATTTAGTTGCATTTTAGGATCCTTCATGGTGTTTTAAGCAGTGGGACTAAGTGTGCTAGCTGCAGCAGATATACATTGATTTAAAACAAAATGTTATTAGCGTGCTTGCACGTGTTTATTGTTGCTTCGGTCCAACGCAGATCGTGTGTTTAGTTGAGGAAGGCGGCTAGGCTTTAAGGCCCGTAGACTCACGGTACCTACTGGATCCCAGTCAAAACACAACTCCTATAATGGATACACTGGTTTGTTGTCTTAGTTTTACTTTTAGCTTTTTAAACCTTTCAATCAGACAGTTATAGCAGGACTGTTATGGATGAACTGTGACTGACTGATAAACATGGACTAGTGATCACATCCCAGCCAGCTAGTTTTAGGGTTTTTCAGTGCTCCAGAATGATTCTGACTCAAATGTTTTATGTTAGTTTCAGTCAGACAGCTGACTCCTTAAAGTAGTTGGTGGTCATGGATGCAAAATTGCCTTACAGGTAATATTGTGTGTTGTGTAAGTATGCCCATCTTCACAGAAGCAAATTACAGAGGCGTATGAACTTTTCTCTGGTGTTTTTGGAGCTCATTCCTTTACTTAATAACTTCTTTCCTTCCCATTTGTGAAATAATAATAATAAAATTCTCAACTCAGAAAAGGCTCTAGTAGGGAGGTAGTTTTCTAGTACTCTGACCCCTTGGGGGTGTGACTCCTTGGTGGGCGTGGACCTAAGGATTACTTATTGGTTGCATATTCTCAGCATTTTATTTCCACTTTTTTCTTAACCATCACTTTTTGATCAATAAAAATGGCATGTTTCCTGTTAACTTTAGATTGTTCATCAAAAATAATATGGATTTTTTGCACAACACTCATTAACTCATGTAGCTTCAATTAGTCACACCAGTATAATATTTGTT
>SSNR01000038.1:999988-1031031 GCA_006937965.1 Callopanchax toddi | reverse complement strand
CGCGCTCTCGCTCGCAGGAGCGCAGGGAGAGGGAGAAAGAGCGAGAACGACGGCAGAGAGGACTTCCTTTACCCAAAAACGAGACGCTGAGCAGTGAGTCATAACCTGTTCAAAGGTTAAGATGCAAACGTGTGCACAGTGTGTTCTTTTGTCCAGGTGCTTGAAATCCTTGAAAATTCATGAATTTGAATATGGTGTTTTCAAGGTTTTAAAGAGAATTTCTAAGAAAGTCCTTGAAACTAGATATGCACCAAAAACTAGCTAGTGATCTGAATCAGCCAATATTCAGCATGATTTGCTTAATTGGTGATCAATTGTTCCGAATCTCAAAAATCCATTTTATTTTTTCAGTCCATGAACTCACCATTGCTAAGCGCTAATTAATGCAAAGAAATGTGAATGTTTTAACTTCCAGAATAATAAAATTCTGAATTTTTAAAAGTGCTCTTTTACTTCTAGTTCTCTGAAACAAATCGGATCTGAAGGTCACAAACTAACAAACATTGGAAACTGGTATCTACTCGAAATCAGTGCATCTCTACGTAAAACTGTAGCTGATATTGGATGTAACATTTACTATTAGATGAGATCTCACCTTGAAAATGCTTGAGAAGTGCTTGAATTCGAGTTGGGTAAAAGTAAAGAACCTTATTTGTCCCTCATACTTTATATAATATTATTTTCAGTTACTTACTCCCTTTATTGTCTCTTACAGTTTGCAGTACAACTCTCTGGGTGGGTCAGCTGGACAAGAGAACACAACAACAAGATGTCGCCTCATTACTTGAAGAGTTTGGACAGATAGAATCCATCAATGTGAGTGGGTTTTCATCTAAAAATGACACTTGGTGCCTCTTTGCTCAGCTATATTTTTGTTATTTACTTTTCAGATGATTCCACCACGTGGCTGTGCTTACATCGTCATGATACACAGGCAAGATGCTTTTAGAGCTCTGCAGAAGCTCAGCAGAGGATTATATAAAGTTAACCAGAAAGCAATCAAGGTACGTATATTGTGGAATATTTTTTAGTAAAATGCCAAAGAAAATGTCAGTTAAAAGTTTCAAACTGTCTTGTATTTATTTTATTTCTTGTCAGATTGCCTGGGCTTTAAACAAAGGCATAAAGCCTGACTTTAAACAGTACTGGGATGTAGAGCTGGGTGTCACCTACATACCTTGGTCTAAAGTCAGAGAGAACCAGTTAGAAGAGCTGCAAGAGGGAGGGATGCTTGATGTGGATACCTTATCACCAGGTAAAAATGATTCTGAACACCAACAGGAAAACGAGACAAATAAAATCCAGTTAGCTCTGACAGACGGTTCACACTGTGAGATTCTTGGCCATCTAAATGACTCGTATCTGTCACACTGTGTGACCATACTGTCCCACTGTACGACTCCTCGCTATGTTATTGTAAACCTATTGAATGCAATAAAGTTTATTCAAACATTAGCAGAGTTGCTCCACAAATATGCGACAGAAATAACAGAACAACAGTGGATGCAAAACAAGAGTTCGCCTTCATAATATTATTGTTTCTGACTCTAATGTTGCCAGAGTTTGATTAATTCCACTTCTTTTTTATTCCTCATCTGCCTCAGTGTTCTTTATATTTTGTTTTGAATCTCTTTGGCTCGAGCGAACTCTCAAAGTGTGCTCCTATGGTTCGTTGTCATGGTTTCCATGGGACATTAAAAGTCATTAAATGGATTTTGCAAAATTAAGGCCTTAAATGCCCTTAAAAGGCATTAAATATGATTCTCAGTGGCATTAAAAATCATTCTGTAATCTTCTAGAAAATTCTTCAATAATTTTAAATTGTGATTTGCTGTGAAACTGTTTGTGATGTGTATAATTGCGTAAACACGCAGAACCATTTTGGTTATTGTTTCAGACCGGAGTTTTTGTAAAATCGGGTGTTTGGAAAGCTGCAGTGCCGAACGGACAGGAGGAAACGTTTGGACAGAAAATGGGGGAAATGCAAACTCCAACGATAAAAAAATGATAAATTCAGGGTCTGGCTGCAGCTTCTCTCATGCAGTCAAACAACCACAAATCAGCAGTTAGCTGTGGCTAGTTACTTTACAGTAGCCAATAACGTTGTAAAGTCTTTTGCAACTACCACGGCTGTCCACCACAGACAACACAACCACAGCTGTAGTGAACACTACCACCGGAACAATAATAGATACTCTGAGCGTCATTTGGACCAAATGCAACGCGGCAGGTTGAGCTGCTCTGGTGTCTGAACATATAGCGAGTGACTTCCTGCAACATTATACCGTATTTTTACCGTAATAACCTGCAGGTGGCTGTAAAGTGCAGCTTAGAATCTGCTGGAATTTGTTCTGATGGCGCAAACTGTCCCAGAGTTACGGTAATGCAACAAATGCTTCTCAAAATATGCTGGAATTTTAAATTTATCTCCGAATTTTAAAGCAGCAAATGACTAAATTACGGAGTCATGTGACAGATGTTTTCATACATTTGTCACTTGTTAAGATTTCCTTAATATTGGAAAAAAAATTTTGTGCATTACATTGTTTTTAGGAATGTCATAAGTGGATTTTTTTTTCTCTTCAAGATATTACATTTTTTTTCCTCATTTCAGCTGAATTCTCTTTATCCATTTGTGATGAGAAGAACAATGCTTCGAGTCATTCTTATGTATTCCTTTGTGTCACTAGCATGTACAATATCTAACGGTAAACCACGTGACCAATTTTCACAAACACCACTCATGTGCATCCAATGAAGGAGTTTCTGAGTTGTTTTCAGATTCAGAAATGACAAAATCTTTCACCATGGAAAAAACAAAACTAGCTACGAATTGTTGTCATGTGGTTGTTGATGGCGTAACATTTTTAAAATGGCATTAAATTGGCATTAAAAAGCATTAAGTTAGATCTGCCGGTTTCAGTTGTAGCTTTTCTGGCAGTGTTTGTTATTAGTCACAGCTCATCTTTGGTCATGAGACTGCAGGCTCTTACGTCAATGTGGTCACATTGTACAACCACAGATTGCCGATTTAAGCACACGACCAGAGATTTTTCCTTTGCTGTTCTGACAACCAACGACTTTGTCTATAACAGCCGATATTCGCAGTGTGAACCTGGCTTCAGCAAAGGTTTCATGGTTTGGAATGCCGTCTTTTTCAGAGTGGAGTAGTATGAGGAAGACCCTTGACCATCTAGAGGAACCCACTCATAATGGCCGTTCTGAGCAGCAGCAGCCTGAGGAGACTCAGGTGTTACCCATAGCTGGTGCAGCTGCTCCTCTTGCTCAGGTAGACAACACAAGATGAGATATGCTGCTACAATGATTTTTAAATGCAAGTGTGTAACCAAAAACATATCAAATCTTTATAAATGTTTTCAGGTTCCCCTTATGCAGCAGCCAATAATGAGCGTGGGTTCACTCCAACCGCCTGTGTTTCCCGGTCCCATGGGAATGCCACCACCTTCCTTTACTCCAGGTGTCCCCCCTCCTCCTTTTATCAGACCTGGATTCAACCCCTTGCAAATGCCTCCAGGTAGCACCTCTTACAGTTCTCGTGTGACTGACTGACTCTTTCCTTCTCTGTCAGGACGTTTTCAATAAACTCCAAAAGAAAAATGTGTCTAAAACGTTTGTTTCCATCAGCAAAATCATCACATATTTGATTATTTTTTTAGGGTCTCATCAAGTTCAGAGCACAGAAATGATCAGACTCTGTTGGAATTACAAGCGTGCATATCTTTTCATACCTCAAATTAACTCCACAGTGAGTGGTGTTTGTCCACTTTCTACCCGTTTGTCATCCATTAACTGGTTGAGTTCTTGATGTCTTTCAGGTTTTCCTCACCCAGGACCTATGCACTTAGGTCCTGCACCTCCCTCAAAAACTGGAGTTGATGATCAGGACCCAGCAGGTCTTAGCAGCAAGAAAAGCGAGGTCCATGAAGGACCCAACATCTTCAACAATCAGATGGGTCAGTTTTCTATGGGTCAGTTTTCTTATGTTTACTTCTGTTTTTAACACCAGAAAAAATAGCCTTGATTACCAATGTTAACTATATTCTGTTAACTGTGTTTCCCCATCAGGTAACCAGGTTGGTACTCCTCCAGGTGGACCTTTACCTAATCATCCAGTTGGACTCCCAGGAGGTCCTCCTATAGGACTCCCAGGAGGTCCTCCTGTTGGACATCCAATTGGACATCCAGGCGGTCCTCCGGTTGGACATCCAGGCGGTCCTCCGGTTGGACACCCAGGCGGTCCTCCGGTTGGACACCCAGGCGGTCCTCCGGTTGGACATCCAGGCGGTCCTCTGGTTGGACATCTAGGCGGTCCTCCAGCAGGACATCTAGGCGGTCCTCCAGCAGGACATCTAGGCGGTCCTCCAGCAGGACATCCAGGCGGTCCTCCAGCAGGACATCCAGGCGGTCCTCCAGCTGGACATCCAGGCGGTCCTCCAGCTGGACATCCAGGCGGTCTTCCTGGTGGTCCTCTAATTGGAGTTCCAGGTGCTCCTCCAGGTGGCCATCCTGGAAATATGCAACCTCCGTCTGCAGGTTTGCTGGGCGCACGTCCTGGAGTACTTCCTCTTCACCGCCCCCTCGTTCCTCCACCCCAACACATGCAGCGTTTCCCTCCACCTCAGGGGTCAAGACCTCCGCTCTCCAATATGCCTCCTAATCCCCCACAGATGATACCCAGGGCACCACACCCTCAGATGATGCGCCAAGAGCCTCCTCCACCTAAAGGAGGCTTTGGGATACCCCCTTCACACAATATGAGGGCTCCTTTCCCTCATGGGCATGGTCCTCCCCCTCACGTTACCTCCCCTGGTCCGTTTATTAGCCCAGGGGGTCCTAGAAACTTAGAAGGGCCAGAGGAAATGGATGAAAGACCATTCCGGGGAGACAGACCTGGATTCCGGGATCGAGAGCAGGAGAGGGACAGAGACTGGGATCGAGACAGAGAGCGAGAAAGGGATAGAGGTTTTGGAGGAGGGAGACTCTCTTTTGGTGATGGAAGTAGGGGAGGTGGTGGTGACAAAATGGATGGGAGAGACCGACACGGAGGTTGGCAGGAAGATGGAGGCAATCACAGATGGGAAAGAGACAGAGATCGAGATAGAGACCGGGATCGGGACAGAGAGAGAAGGGACTGGAGGGAGAGGCGAGGCAGCCCCGATAGGGACAGAGAACGAGGGCGCGGTGATGACGGGGAGAGAGATCGAGGGAGGGGGGAGGGAGGAGAAAGAAACAGGGGTGAAGGGGGGAGTCGGGACAAAAGCAGAGGACTTGAAAGTAAAGGGGACAAGCCAAAGCGATCAGAACGACGAGAGAGGACCTCACGATGGGACAAGGACGATCGACTGGCTGAACTGGAAAATATGGACAGATTTCGGCGCTCTAACAGCTCAGAGCAATCTCGTGTGACTTCTGTGGTTTCCATGGACACCAGTAAAGAGCCAGATGGGAAAACCTCTCAAAAGAAGGAACAGTCTGAACATTTAGCTTCTCCTGCAGAGGTGGCTACCCCTACAGGAAAACCCGAGACCTCTGAGTCGCTACAGGCAGCTCAAAGTGAGCCCACAGAAACAAAAGAAGCATCTTCATAGGCCTTCAGCCTCTGACTGCTGTGAACAACTGAAAGATACTAAAAGTTTTGTCCACTGTAATAGTCTCATTTCTTGACAGATTGAATTCTAACTAGTAATCGTTTGTTAAATGATAATTGACATTTTATGGGCAGTAGCACATTTCTTTAAAACAAACCGCTCCCAACATTTTGTTTTGTTTTTATGGTGTTTTATTTTTTTTACTTTTGTTTTTATGTAGGCAAAGAAAAAATATTTCCATCTTCACATTTAATTTAGTTTTCTCATATCTGGGATGAAGAGCTTCATTTCTAAATCTTAGTTTTAAATTTGCCAAAATTTTATGTCAAACACTGAATTTTGTCTCAAGCAACTCTTGTATTTGTCAACTCTTAAAAGCAGTTTCACAAAAAATTAAATCAGACATTTGAATGAAGACGAATTTGTGATTTTTAACAAACATAGTAACGCAAATTGGGAAAACGTTTCTCTATTATGGTGGCTTTTTCTTCATTTTCTCTATTTCTAACAATGCAACACTGATACAGATAGTCTTGCAAAACTGGTATTAAAGGTTTTTTTGTCAACAAAATCTTTTGTTTACAGAAACAATGGTGTCAGTCAATTTAAACCTGATCAGACTTTTTTTAAAATTGTAATTATGATTGCTAGAGGTTTTAAACCATTTTAATTTACAATTCAAATTTTTTGGGGGGGGGCATGACTGTGTTAAAGACTTACAAACTCACTAATTTGGACATTTTAATGAGTTAGTAAATGTGTTTTACATGCAAGATTCAAGTAATTGAGCCACAAAGATGTTTCATTCAAAACATAACGATTAATTTGATAACTATCAGCAACTTCTATTCATTTATTTGAAGTCAAATGTTTTAGAAAAGTTGGACTTTGAAAAAATACATTTGATGTCAGTTTTTCAAAATTAAAAAACATGATACGTAATTGCTCTGGCATGAGATTTTAGGCATTCTTAAAAGCATTTCCTCTAAAATATTATTTCAGGTTTTTGTATTTTTTTTTAAATAAGACCATGCAAAAGAGCTGCATTATTATTTTTATTGTTTTCCATTTATCTTGACTGTTTTTGGATCTTATTACTCTGCTCCATTGATCTTGATTTTTAGCACATGTAAAATATAAAAGTAACCAATTTCTTCTGTTTGACAGACATGACATACAATTATGGCTTTTGTTTCATTAAAGATGTATTGTTCTGATTTCTTTCTAAGCCCAGATTCGGGAGGTTCATGGAGTAGTTTTAACAAAGGCGTACTGTTAAAGTGATGAAATTTACCATGAAATATGAAATGAAGGGCTCTGTCCAGGACACTGCTGTAAATAAGCTTTTATTGCTGACTTTAAGGCTACTTGTGATAGTTGTTAATATTCTGTCATTTGTTTAATCTGAAAGAAACGCATTGACTCACAAAAAGAACCCAGACCATTTGCTTTAACATTTTTAACTCCTAGTGGTCTGAAAATTGACAGATGTTTCTATGATTTCTTTTAAATATAAAAGACATGGACATAAAATCTTCAATATTCCAGCCATAGGGATTTGTTTTTAATAAACTATTTTTGTACCAACTTTTTTTGCTTCAATGCTGTGCCTTGATACAATTTTTGACTTGCACAGTTGAGTATACTAAATTGTGAGAATAAAATGCAAGTCTTTTCTTAAACTATTGCTTAAGTAGTGGAAATAAACATCGTTTAAGCTTACGGCTATTTTTAAAGGAGCATTTGGGATAACTGGCAAATTTATAATAGGATATTGATGGTTGTTGCAGCCACTAAGAAGATGTAATTTTACTTATTTGTAGTTGAGCATCATAAGAAACCTTTAAAAACTTTGTTCTTTGTGATATTTACTTTAAACACTATGACTGAATATTGGATAAATGATTAGTATGCATATTTAAACGGAATTGATTTAATAACATTTAACATTTTACTGATCTAACTATAAAAACATCACTACATATAAACTAATTTACGTATTTGATTGATTTGAGGGCGTACTTTGGTGTGACCAATCAAAATGTGCCTTTTTAGTTAAGCTTAATTTCTATTGGCTGCCTGTGCTGTAAGCCCGCCTATTAGAGACGTACTTATGCGACCCTCGGAGGAGCACGCGACACTGGTTTCTAGTTGCTGCAAAGATGGTGGTTATGAAAGCTGTTTGTGTGCTAAAAGGAGCTGGTGAAACAAGCGGAACCGTTCACTTTGAGCAAGAGGTAAGATGTCCTACTGACCAAAAACCACCATCGAAGTACTCTTATGAGGAGGGAAAACATACAAATTTAATATATATTCTTTCGGTCTCTCTTAGCTTTCTTATGCTAAGCTAGCTAACCTAGTTATTTTATCTTTTTCAGAATAGCTGTTGACCAGTATGCTAGTTAGCTACATATATATATACCACAAGTCCCCAGGCAGTAGCATAATTGATAAATGACCACAGATGTGCGTGGATTGAACACATTTTATGCACTTTGACGTATTACCTAGCGTATTGAAACGAACGGTTGTAAAGTCGAACCAATTTCAAGATCCTAAACTTTTCATTCAAAACAGTGCTGCTCGTGCAGAGACGAATCACCGTGTCATGGTTGAAGTCAGAGACCTTGTTCGCAACCTTTACACTTTGCGGATTGTGGTGTGGTAATGATTAACAGCCTGTGCGTAATTCCGACGTTAGCAGTTTTCTCTAATGGTAATGTCAACTCTTGTCATTATTTCTTTCTCAGACGAAATTACAAATTAACTTCCGGTTTCTAGTTTTTAAAAAGGGGTTCCTTCCTAATCAAGTTGCAGAGAAGGTCCTGCCTGCATAGTAGCTGTTTTTAAGGCTGGTAGCCATTTAAATAAAAACGAACACTATTCCGCCCAGAATTTTTTGCTGAGTCACTCCCAGCATGTCTGTTTATACCGTCACATTTCTTTGTATTTGTTGAAGGTCTGACTATGCATACGGCTACATGCAGGAGATTATTTCTTGTTCGTTCTAGTCACCTGATTTTGTTGGTCCCAATTTGTTTTTCAGAGTGAGTCATCTCCTGTTAAAGTGACGGGTGAAATCAGTGGCCTTGTTGATGGTGAACATGGATTCCATGTGCATGTTTTTGGGGATAATACAAATGGTAAGTAACTGCATGTTTTCCAGGTTTCTGAAGTTGCTTTTCTTGCAATTTAATGTTGCCTAATTGCACAGGTTTGCTTGCATACTCTTAATGTTGCATATCAGAGTTTGAACTAATTTAATTACCTTACAGGTTGCATGANGTGCTGGGCCTCACTTCAATCCTCTTACCAAGAATCATGGTGGTCCTAGTGATGCTGAAAGGTGAGTTCATTAGGAAAGGGGTACATTGAATTTACTTGCAAAAGGCATTTCTGATGAGTTTCTGTCACCATTTGCTGATGGGTGTGGGCCAGAAGACTTTTTTTTTTTTTTTTTTTCTTCTCCCCACACAGTTCCTCTAAAACGTCTGCTGTGATTTAAAGTTCTAAATGTAATGTGACTTTAAAATCCTTTTTTGTAAATTTCTTAAAGGCATGTTGGAGACCTTGGAAATGTGACTGCCAGTGGAAATGTTGCTAAGATAAACATCACGGATGCCATCATCCAACTCTCGGGTCCTCACTCCATCATTGGCAGAACTATGGTGGTAAGGAGACGTTCTAATTTGCAGTCTATTATAATGCATTACTACGCAAGGATTTGAGCTCAAGACTAACTTATGTAGTGATTGAAAACCTATCTTTTTCAGATCCACGAGAAGCATGACGATCTAGGAAAAGGAGGAAACGAGGAAAGCCTGAAGACCGGTAACGCTGGAGCTCGTCTGGCCTGTGGAGTTATTGGCATCGCCGAGTAAAACCCGCCACAATGGAGCACTGGAAACCATTTTTCCCTCTCTGCACTTACTGAGACCAACTCTGCTACTTGAGGATGAATTGTTCTCTACTTTGTGGCTTTTTTACTGATTAGATGAAGTTATTTTCAACCCTGTTTGTTCCTGATGTGTGTGGATGGGTTTGTCAGTTAGATTTGGTCCAAATTTGTAGCGCACAAATTTCCAGATGTATGCTATTATAAAATAAATGAGTAGTTCAACAAAGGGTGATTCTCTTGATATGAAATGTTTGGTTCTTTGATGGGAGTGCTAAGTCTAATTTTGGCTCATTGTGGCTCAGTGGTGGGTGTAATTTATACACCATAAAATGTAATTATTGCATGTTTTGCAATTTATATTTCACAGTAATGTGAACAATTTTAACTTGGTACATGATTAAAGCTAAATATAAGCAGACAATCAGACAAAAGCAGAAAATCAGTGCTTCACAAAACAGCAACACGATTAAATGACTAATTTCAAAAGAAAAGAAATATGCTACAACAGACTGGAGAGAGCAATCACCTGGACTTCCTTCTGGTCTTTGGAACTGTTTCTTGTTTGTGGACCTGAGGGCTCAGGTTGGAGCAGATGGCTTCAACAGTTCAGTAACAGACATCATACATAATTATAAAAGTAATACATTCACAATTAAATGTACATGAATGTATTTACAGGCCTCCATCAGTGGATTGTGACAGTTGTGTATTTTGATCTGACTTCCTCTAGAGGGCATTACTAAACTCATAATGGAAATGGTAAAAGAAGCTCTAAGACTTTTTATTTCATTGTTGGATAGATTCCTTGAATGAAAAGTGTGTGGGGTGGGGAAAGTTACAATTACTGTTCCACATCATGAAATAAAAACCACACTTTATGAGCACATCATCTAGCACTAGCAGTCTGACTACTGGAATATAGCAGTCTGATTGGAAACTTCAGCTTGAAATTGGAATTTCAAATCTCATCCATCCAGTAAACTCAACAGCTGTGCCCCTACACACACACTAACAGAGTAACACAACATTGCACACATGTTGTATACTCATCACTATCTACAAATAGCTGCTGCAGGACTTTAAAGTCTGCATACTAAAAAAAATAAATACCCTTAGATGAATTGAAATGCCTCTGTGATCTTTCCAGAGAAATTGGAGATTGGGAGCTTTTATGGAAAGTTAATATTCAAAGAACCCATCTAAAATCAAGTTTACTGGGTGTGTGAAGTTTAGATTCATCCATGAAGTGTTTACCTCTGAAGATGTGCTAGAATTCATACTTACAAGATGGGTGGAAGTAAAATCTCACTGCTTCTTACATTTTTGCATGTAGGTTTTACCTTCGAAGAAGTGAAATGAAAAATCTATAAAGAAACTTAACAGATATTATCCTGTCAGTTCTATATTAGTGGTTTATTTGAGGCAAACTACTGGTTCTGATGTAAATTCTATTTGTTCTTGAACAGATCGAGTGTTTATGTTGTGTTTTAGGACCTATAAGGTGCTTTCTGGTTAGGAATGTTGTTGGAAATAGCTGTTTTGGTGTTGACTGATGTAAACAAACTGACTGCAAATGTGGGTAAAAATAGACGGGGAGTGGAGGTGATGAATAATAGAGACTACCAGAGCAGCTGACAGTGAGGCGAGGAAACGACGACAGCACAACAAAACCCAAAGTAAAAGCACAGCTTATAATAGAAAAACACAGAAGAGAGGGGAAACAATGAAGAAATGTACTAAGTTGGGTTAAGTTTAGGGTTTTAACATGCTACGCTGCAGAAAAAACCCATAACCTTTATGATAATTAATGGAAAACCCTGGAATGTAAAACCTCATTCCTCTGGATGCCTTAGATGATTACCAGAAATCAGCACTTTCCTCATTCTCATCATTAATTCCTGCTTATAAATGCATCATATGCAGTTTTGGCTTGTTCTTTAGCTCCCTCTAGTGTCCGATTTAAATCACTGTCGTAAAAACATTAACATTTTGCTCAGAAACACCTAAATCTAACTGTTGAAATGTCTCCTCAGCCTTCACTGCTTTCTACTGGAGCGGTTCATCACTCATTCAAAGAAATCAGCTGTGTTCAAGCAGGGAGAGATGGGGAAAAAAAATCAGGAATCATGAGCTAAAAACTGTCAGGAGCTAGCATAACAGCTAGCCACTTTGGATTAGCCTAGTCATTATTAGTTGGTGGCAAATGTTTCATAATAGCGTTTACGTGAAGAGGACGGCCAACATTCTTCCTCTCTGCCTCCTTGCGTCAGCAGACGAGGGCGTTCCTTACCGCCATGTGTCCATTGTCTGTGCGTACGGGCCCTTTGACTGAGAGATGTCACCGGTTTATTTGGATTTCATTAAGCGTGTGGCTTTGGGCCTTGAATGACTTCTGAGAAGAACCAGTCTGCTCACATTCTGGAGGAGAATTCTCACAGTGTTTTTTTTCCCAGAGCAGCAGCAGCACTCTGAACAACCTCGACAGGCTTTGATTTACTCCGACGTGACTGTCACGGAGACCTATTACACACTTTGGGCTTTAATGCTCCTGTTTGTGTTCCTGGAGGTCGCGCTCCGCCTGCTCTCTGAGGTGAAAGTTCACCCTTCAGAACCTAGTCTGCCTCTATCGTTTTTTGTGGGAGCATTATGGAGACCTTCTGCTAAAGGTCAGGGGTGAGATGCCATAAATGGTGCCCATCCTATGAGACATGGTTGGCTGGTAGACGGAGTAATTAGTGAGCCCCTCTGACCTAACCTTTGACCCCTGAGCTGTGTCACATGAGCTCATAGTGGAGCCCCCTAGGGTTGTGTTTATCTCATTCTCCATCTTTTATCATCATAGTGTGGAAATAAAATAGTATTTATTACTATTTTGTAACTTTTCAGCCTAAATGCAAGCTGAATTTGCTCCAGTGGGATTTGAAATCTTCTTTAAATCATTACATTTTCTCCCATCCACTGTCAAACTGCAGCTCAGAGCAGAAACCTAACTCGTTAGTGCTATTCTAGCATCACCATAATAACTCACACGTATGCTCATAATAACGCTGCTTATTGTTTTCACTGACCAAACCATAGCAGACACTCTATGTGGACTTCTGTGTGTCCTGCATTGTGTGAAATTTTTCTGATTTTCTTCCAGACTCCTAAATATTTAGCTGGATTTGTGCAAAACTTATAAGCTCACGGTAACCATAGGCTCTGTAATGTCAAACAGACATGAGTTTGTTGCCAAGGTAGATTTGTTTTTTTTTTGCAAATTTGCATCCTACGCCGGCATCATCGAGTGGGTTTTGAAACATGATGACAGGCAGCAACGCCATGCTCGCAACTGCAGCATCAGTTATGTCAAGAAGAAGAAACAAATGACAATGAAAGCTTTCTGTTTTTGATGTTTTTGCTCTGCTCTTGAGATATGTGTTGGATTAACCACCTGCACGTTAGATTTAATTAAGTAAAAAAAAAAAGACAAAAAAGTTAATTCCAAGTTCTATTTAACCCTTGCACTGTTCTCATTTTTAGGAGTTTTCTCGTCTTTTGGGGTTAATTTGACCCCCCTGAGACAACGTGAGGGTTAAAGGATCAGTTCTCATGAAGAATGATTACATTTTTACATTCAGTAGATTGTTTTTTAATCAACCTCACAAAAGGCTGGACAACTAAAGTTTCGTTATGACTAAATTGACAAGCAGGTCACAGTGGAGTCTGTTTCAAAACACTTCTAATCTTAAAACCCTGATTGCAGTTCATGCAAATGTTACTTTACCATAATGTAAAATGCACTAATTAAATCAAAATGCATTACCCACAATGCACCAGAAGAAGCTCCACCATATTGTTAGAGGTACAAACAATGTGTTTGTTTGAGAAAAGTGCTAACACTTTAAATATAAATGAAATATGGTGATATATTATTAAAGTATTGATTCGTAATACCTGTGTGATATGAGAAATTATACATTGTTTCATCTCAATAATAGAAAACAAGAGAAACTGTTGCAAAAACAGCATTGCATGAAGCATTAAATCAGCATTAATCCACTTTGGAACTGGCCTCATTGTGACTGGCTGTTTGTCCAGTTAGAGTTCAACACTCTTTCCCACAGAAACCCTCTTTAAAGTATGTGAACTGTCCCTTTTCTACACTTTTCGCGACACTTTCTTCCCGTTCTGCGTCCCTTTTTTCAGTTTTGATATTTGCATGCAGACGGAAGCTAGGTTCCTTTATGTAAATGTGTTTCCAACTGTTTTTAATGCAAATATTTCCCTGTGACCTACAGAAACAGGAAGAATCAAACCAGTTTAGAAGTGTATTTTTTGCCATCGACAACCAGTAGAAGGAGGCCAGCTCGTGAGGAGTTTCTGTACAGATTTTCTACTTTCAGAATTATATTTCTTCCTAAAAGTCTTGGAGGGTGGAGTGTGTTTCCATGTAGGACTATTATGTGTGTGTGTGTGAAATGTGTTGCATAGGTGTGAAGTGTTCTGCCTTTCTCCTCAGAAAACACACACACGCAGATGATAAAAAAAGAAGAAGAAACCGTGAAAGAGAGAGAGAGGTTCCCCGATACTCCTTCATGGTCCCATGTCAGGAGCTAGCGTCCCTCCTGGGGGCTTTTCCCCAGTTCCTCCAATCTTCTCTCCATCTATTGAAGTAATAAATGGACTCGAGGCTCTGACGCTGTTTGAGATGAAGGGGGAAATTACTTTGCTAATATGCGCATATTTTATTCTCCTTTGAAACACCCAGCCAAAAATGACACGCTTCAGCTCACAATTTGCTTAAATATTTATCTACTTATTTGGAAAATTAAATCACGGTTTTTGTCTGTGGTGAAGTCTTTCTGTGTGGGGTTTGCGTGTTCTCCCTGTGCATGTGTTGGGTTTCTCCCTAAGACCAGAAACATGCATGCTATAGGAGTAAACTGGCTGAAGTCGTGAGCGCGAGTGCAAATGGGCTCTGTGATGGACTGGAGACCTGTTCAGAGTGCCTCTCAACCAGTGACCTCTGGAGATAGACACCAGCTCCCTCAGACCCTGATGAGGATCACGTGGGAACAGAAAAGGGATGGATGGAATCTTGTTTGTAAGAGGTGTATTCGGTAAGAGCCTTTTATGACAAACCTAAAACATTAAAGTTTCAATTAGGGATGCACCGGTACCGATATTGGTATTAGGCCGATACAGATACCATATACGATACCATATACTCGTACTCGTTAAAGTTAACCAAAACTAGAAGAAAATAGAACCTGTTTTCCAATTCATTGCATTTTTTTGTGCAGTAGAAGTATCGGTATCAGTACTCGGTATCAACAAGTACTCAGAACCAAGTGGTATCGTTTGGATTTGGAAAAAAAAAAGTGGTATCGGTGCATTCTTAGTTTCAATAATAATAAAAATACTTGAAAATTAGTGACAAATACTCTTTTTTTTCTCAAGAAAATTAACAAAAAAGTTAATTATTCAAATTACAAAATAGTTTTGGTGTAATGAAAATCTTAATAATCCACAAATATTAAAACTCGAGAGGCTGGAAACTGTAATTTTGTGAGTTTAGGGATAAATCAGGCTTTGATTCTCATTAACAGAGAAAAACCTGAATGTGTCTCATTTGTGATGGATACGTTTAAGGATGAGTTTTATCCCAATCATGATCCACAGATTTAAAAAAAAATGTTTTAAAGCACACTGGTTTACATGAAATGAAATTTTTAGCCACAAAATAAAAGAAAATAAAAGCACGACACGCTAAATATTTTGATGAATCAACTCTTTAGCTGTTATTCTGTGATCAGATGTTTGTGGTTTAACAAATCTGTTCAAACTGTAAGTGATGGAATGTGAACGATATTCTTTTAAAAAAATGTCCCAGCTCTCTGTTGTGTGAGCTATGAGGCCTTGCTCTTGTGTCGCTAGATGTTTGATCAGATTTTCTTATAAAAGCGTCCCACCTGGAACCTGTCTGGAGGTCTTTTCATTTTGGTTTTCATGAGTCCAAAAGTCCAAGACATGAGACGACTTTATCAGGGTTTGGAGAAAAAACATGAGAACAAATGAAGACACTTTGTGGCCAAATCACACAAGGAAGAGTTGCATGAAGTCACACAAATGTTTTGCAGTGTTTCAGTTTGATTTCAACAACAACAACAAAAAAAAGCATATTTTCTTGGAATTTTGTTTTTCCAACTAGTTTAACTTTTTTAGACTGTATTCTTGATTAAACACAGCCTTGAATTACTGGTAATCGTTCACCCACAGTGCAGCATTTTGACCAAAAAGCAACCGTTTTTTAAAATCTACTTGCTGTTTTAGATGTTTTTACCCAACCCTTAGTGTTATAAATTATTTAAAACTAGGGATGTTCGATAATCGGTCTACCGATAATATCGGCCGATATCGGCATTAAAATGTAATATCGGTAAATATTGGTATCGGTTTTTGTAATGATGACACACATGACCTTTACACACCACGCACATGTTATTTAGAGCCTGAGTCACGTGTCTTGTTTAGAGTCTCCTGGCTGGCTCGCCACATGTAGTGTGTATAAAAGCTATGTTTTATTACTCACCTTCCGCTTATTCATTACAGTTACCGAGGTTTTGTTCTGTTCGGCTACTTCTCCTCTCTCCCAAAATGTCAAAATATAACAAATCTGATGTATAGTTTTTGAGATATCTTATTTATTTGGCATACCTTGCATTAAATACTGTGTTTGTCTTTTTTTTTAAACGAGGGCCACCCTGCTTATATCGGTATCGGAAATTAGGAGTTAGACAATATCGGATATCGGTAAAAGACCCAATATCGAGCATCCCTATTTAAAACATTTGTTTCCTGGTTTATAATTTCTAGTGATCTTATGATAAACACTTTAGCATAAGTCTGCTGTTTTAAACGTTGCATCAGGAGCCGTTAAAATCATATTTGCGTCATTTTGAAGTTGCTTATGGTCAAACCTACTGGTGAAGAACGAATGCACGTCCATGCAAAGCTTCACAAAATGACAAACACCCTCAATATCCTTATTTTATCATGTTGATCAGATGTAAAGTAGAAAAGCGTGACATTTGTAGTCTCCTTTTGCTTTTCTTTGTGCTCTGAAGCCGTTCAGCTGTTTGTTTTGAGCTTTAAACCACTTTCACATTCTTTCGCTCAATTAATTTACAGAAAACAGCAAAAGGGCGGTGAGAAGTTCATCGAAGAAGGCTCCCCTCGGTCATCTGGATTTGATAATATCATGTTCGGGGAAATAATCTGCTTATATTTTAGGAGGAAGTCATCGTCTGTTATCCTCTCCCAAGTCTCAACAATGAGACAAACTGAGGCATCAGATGGGAATAAATCGAGTCCGCTCACTGGCAAACGTTGCACTAATGGATATTTAAAAAATAATAGTGCAATCAAAAATGAAAATAATATTCATTGTCGGTGTCGGATAGCCAGATGAATTACAGCTTGTCTTGAGGCTTTCATTAGCTTGGCAGCCCGTTCCAGTCTGACTAAACTCCCTGCCTCCTGTTGTCTGCCTCTTTCTGGCTGCTTGTGCCTTTACTTCTCAGAGGTTGCCAGCTAATGCAGCAGAAACCTACAAAGGCCCTGATGTGTTGGCAGAGTCACACCAGTCTAAATCAAAGAGAAAACACTCCCTTTCCCCCTCCAGCAGGGACACATTGGGCTCTGGATTTGCTGATGTACACAGAAGTTGGAGGGTGACACCTCACCTTCCACCTCTGCAGTCTGAGGAATTCTGCCGTATAGTTTGTGCATTGTTTGTGTGCGTTTACACTATTACTGGCCTTTCTTTGTCACATCTTCTGGATGTTTGAGCAGGAGCACTTGTTTAACTAACTGTGTGTTTGTGTGTGTTCGTCTCTCATAGTGGGTGGTAACAGTTAAACTGCTCCATTTGGTGGGATTACTCCCTCAGTCAGTCCTGTGGGAGCAGCCGTCAGCTCGTCATCTCGAAGCAGAGCGCGGTGCCTTTTGATGCTTTAATCCCTTCTTCCCCTCTCCTCCTCCCGTTTCCCCTCACTCAACCTCCTAACCCCATCTCCAGCCCCCCCTCCCTCCCTCTCTGCTTGCTTTGGCTGTCAACTTTTAGCTGAAGTGGCTGAAACTCAGCACACACAGAGCTGGTTGTGTTAAAAGCAGCAGTGGTAGAGTTAAATCCCAAGATGTAATCTGTTCTCTGTGCTTCAGGGAAACTCTCAGCTTTTAATAAACAAATAATTTAAATGTTGTTTCCTGTCACATAGCATTTGGTGAGATGATCAAGGCACTTTTCGTTGACTTGACTTTATGGCATAACTCTGTTCCACTTCTGTCTATAATAAGGATTTGACTTTTTGCTGGTCCTGAGGGAGGAATCACATTCATTTAGTCTGCTTAATTTATCATCAAATACTCGGCGTTGGGAATAAAACGAGCCTGCCTCTTTGCAGGAATAACGAGACAAATGTGATCAACTGTCTCCCTGCACTGTGATCCTCAACAGAATATTCATGGTTACAAATCTGAAAGTTTGTGCTTTTAAAAAAAGCTTAAGAATGTCTGATTAAGACTAAACATAAACCTGATTTTAAATGACTTACATTGATGTCAGGGATGAAAAAAAAAATCACGATAAGGGCATCAGTAGTAGTTCGATCAAATTGTGACGTCTTCTCAGCCCTAACCAAACCTGTCAGAATAATTCATCCCTGTTAGATAATAGATTTGCCGTAATCACAGTAAAATAGAAGCTCTGGAAATCTTTGGATGTGTTTCTAAGCTGCAGTCGGGACATTTAGATCATTTAAATCAGTGTTTAGTAGAGATGGAACGTGGCAGAGTGTTAATCTGGATTGTGTTATTGATTTCACAAAATGTAGTCTGTTTAAATCCATGGGTCTGTATCCCACAATGATCACCATGCAGAACCTTGTCATGTCTCTTCATCTCAGGAGTTCCATTGTCTGTTTGATGGTCAGTATTATGTTTGACTTTTCAGGACAGATTGCGTTTTCCAGAAAGTCACGTCAGAGTCCGTTTACATCCCGTATCCTCAGATAGGAGTCTTTTATTTCCAGTTTGTGACCAAAGCTTAACAAGGTTTTGATCTTATGTGTGTCTGGAGTGTGCCTTAATAACAAAAGAGCAGAATGCCGTGTGTGTGTGTGTGTGTGTGTGTGTGTGTGTATGCGTGTGTGTGTTTCTCGGCTTTGTGAGCATTGAAATAGGTCATGTAGTTGGTGCTCATGAGTTCGTGACAGGGTCAGGAGGTTATGTGTCGTGAGCAGCTGTCTGAGCGATGCTACATCCTTGCCCGTCTCTTCCTCTTCCTACACACACACATTTTATTTCAGTGCTGCCTTTCATTGTTCTCTCTCTTAAAAAGGGTCGCAAAGAATAAGAAAGCTGAGGTAAGCTAACGTGAAAACAAAAGAGACACATGCGGCGTTCCCACCATGTGCTCATATCCCAGATTAGCATCAGTGGATGCAGCACCCTAATTACTGCTGCTCCCTGTTTACATCGAAAGGGATTATGACTGCAGGGAATTAAATGCATTCACTCCACTGATCTGGAGGGCTTTATCAAATATGGAAGATGGAGACTTTATAATTAACACTTGATTAACTTGATTCTTATGTCAATTAAACTCGATGAACACTCACAACAAAGGCAGTAAATAAAAATAAACATCATTGATTTATTGGGGCAGAAATCATCTGTGTTTATCACTTTTTTTGGGGAGAGGGTGTTACAGCTCCTCCCACAGCTTTGGAAAACCTATGCAAATAAAGAAAAAACCTAAAAACACGCAGCTTTCTTAGGGTTTGCTATGACGTTTGGTTTAAATTGGATACTTTAGCTTCTTACGCTTCAAAATTATTTTCAGTACAACAAAGTTTTTGCAGAGGGACTGCTTTATGGCTGCCTTGTATAGACTGTGACAACAAAACAAAACAAATAAGAAGACAAATAAGAAACTTGTAATCCCTGTCAATGAATTAGAAACACAGGAATGTGGTTGCCATGGTGATCCTAATGAGGCACTGGCAGCAGTTTTAACACTTCTGTTGATCTTGTTTTGTTTCTCACATCCGAACAGAGTGAAGCTTTATAATAAAACTTTTTAAATTACCAATAAAAAAAATAATAAAAATCAATATCTAATTCATCCTATTGCTACCCATCACGGCGTTACACCGGATGCATGTCATATTTTCATGTTGTTGATCATGGAAGGGTGCAGTCTAACACCTGATGCCTCGTCCTCCATGTTGTCACATGTTGTCACCATTAATAAGCACATTTATATCTATTATCCTGTCAGGAATGTGTCCACATTTCTGTCACTATTCAAAATGGGATTTGTGCACACATGACACTGACATGTGCACACATTCAATAGGAAATGTGATAGATCCAGGTGAGGATTAGCTTAGTGGAGGATAGAGGAAAGGTAGGAGGGCAGAGGCGATATATTGTTGTGGCCCGGCAGTGAATACATTATTCATCAGCTCTATTTGCATGGCTGGTGGCAACGATTTGATCAAATGTGGCGTGATGGGTGTTGTTTGGGAAATAGGCCTCCTGATTGTATTTATTTTTGATCCAGTACAGTATGTTTATGAGTTTCTGCTCAGCATCTGAGATGGCAGGAGGAATTAAATGAGGAATCTGTCTAATCTGCTTCACACCACCCCCACTGTGCACACACATGCACACACACAGCAATCGCAAATGATAAGGACTGAAAGGTGGAGTCTATTGTTGCAAAAACATCATCTCTGGCGTGCACGAGCTGCAAAACAAGGCAGCAAATAAACAAAATTCAGTAGAAAAACGAGAACAAACAAGTTGGTTAATTCGACAAAACGCAGCATAATCCTTCACATCCTGATGTTTCTCCATCCCTCCTTACATAACCTCCTCCACCTGCAGTTGTTTTGATTGCCTCCTCTGTTTTCTGCCTGCTGGAGCATGCCATCACATCTATCATTAAACTATGAAACATCTCCCCCCTCCCGCCTATTTTGGATAATTGCATTAGAGGCCAATAACTTGTGGGAACCAGCTTCTTCTCATTTCCTGTTTTCGTCAGCTCACATCATGACACGACATTTTTCAGCTATACTTTTATATAACGTGAATACATATATATTTATCCAAGAAGAGAGAAAGGAAGGAGACAGATGAAGTCTGAGGAGCCGACAGGTGCTCAGCGACAGCCAGGCAGGGTGCTTACGTAGATCTTTGGTTCGCATAATCAGTCCATGAAAGACCCGAGATGGGGAAGAGACACCCCAGTTTTTTGTGTGTCTGTTGAAATGTCAGCGTGTGCCAGGGGCTGAAAAGCTGTGAATGTGAGTTTCTGCTCTGGGTACACATATAATAGTGACTTTGTGTTGCTGTGTCTCCCCTCTGGAGGTTGTGTCAGGTTCCTTTTGTTGGACAGATCTGTATCTGTTACATCCACGACCCTTTTTTTATTCCTGACATGTTCGCCTCCACAAATTTCTCCAAACAGTTTTCACCTTTAGAGCTCAACAGATATTCAATGCGACATTTATAAAAACAAACTTTCTTTGTTAAACAAATGAGTAAAACGTCATTATTCTTTGGTCAGAAAACACAAAAGCAACTTCTGTTTTGTCTTCGTCTGAAACACGATAAACGTTTCTTTAAAAAAAGGGGCAAAGAAGATTTTTTCCTTTTCTTAAAAACAAAAAAATTTGAATTTTTTTTTTTTACCAGCCTTTCTGTTTAGTAATCTTTACACACCTATGTGACTTAAAGCAATTAAAGGCACACTAAGTAACTTTTAAACATTTTTCTTGAGCCAGTCTGTGCTAATCTGACCCTTTACAGGTTAATGAAATGTCACTCAGCCCATCTGCTGCTTGCGTCCAGAATACCACGTTTGCAGCTTCTGAGTCTCCTGAAGTCTCACTAAGTCACGTATCTCATGAGGGTTAGGCTAACCCAATGTGGCTAGCTGTTATGCTAGCTCTGAAGTGTTTTAACTCATGATTCCTGCTTTTTTAAAAACCTCTCCCTGCTTGAACACAGCTGATTTCATTGAATGAGTGATGAACCGCTCCAGTAGGAGAAGGCTGAGGAGACATTTAGGTGTTTCTGAGCAGAGACAATGCTAACGTTTTTACAGCAGTGATTTAAAATGAACACTAGGGGGTGATAAAAACAAGCCAAAACTGCAGAGTGTTCCTTTAATTGCAACATTTGATAAAACGTCTAACATTCCTTGATGGACTTGTTCATGTTTCCATACCATAACTTTAATCTAAGATCATTTTATGTTGAGAAACATTGGTGTTTCAGTCAAATCTTGATTAAAAACTTTATAATAATAAATCTCATGCAGAAGTCTTGGTATATGTTGAGAATGACTTTAACATCTGTTTTTGTGTATGCTAATAACTGTAGTCATTTAATGGTTATGTTTTAGAGGTTTTATAAAAATCTGTCCAGATGAGAGGAGATCTATTTCTAACAGACAAATAAACACATCATTCTTATTTCAGATGCTGGGGATAAAAGTTAGATTAGTTAACAGGGAAAAAAACTTTGTAAAAACGGAAAAAGACATTGAACTCTGCAGAAACGTCCATCCTGAACATTTTAACCACACATGACAACCATCGATTTATAAAAACAAAAACATTCCCAAAGCAAAGTGTTTCACGGCGTTTCTTCACAAACGGCTGGAATGTTGTGAAAACTGTAAATGAGAGAAAAAAAACCCATCAATGTTGCTCTAAATTTAACCCTAACCCTCTTAGCTAAATAAGGGTTAAATGTAAGATAATAATGTTTAGTGCATGGTTTAATAGGGACTAAAACATGCTGGTTGACCCGCCAGTTAAAGGGTTAAAATGCAAAACATGTCTATTTTTATTACTTGATAGGATATATTTGCAGTATGTTTTAGAATTTAAAAAATGTTAAAATCAACCATTTTTTTTGCAAAAATGTCTCGAAAAATGAGTTTTATAATTTTTTATCATTTGTCTCAGTTATTAAACGTGAATCTGATGACTAACTGGGAGAAGTTTCTCTCAATTTTTTTCAGTTTAAATCTGAAAACATTCCTTCCAACTTAATGTATTATCTCACCAGAAAAAAAAACAAAACAAATGAATGTGTGTGAGCCAGAGCTTGTTCATTGTATCGTTTTTGTCTTTGTTTGTGTGCAGAAGTTGAGTTTAGAGAGCCAGCAATTAAACAGGGGACTGGGGCGACTAAAGGCTTAGAGGCACACATGCTGCCAGTCAACTGCCAAACCAGGGGAGGTGACTGAGACAGGGAGCAGAAAGGAGGAGGAGTGGAAAGAGAGAGAGAGAGGGAGAGAGCAGAGAAAAGAGGGCGGGCTCAGACTCAGGCTGTGCACACACACCCTCCACACAGCCCACAGTCTGGTTGAAGCATGCAAGTGGCAGCATGTGAGAGTATGTACTCTGGTGTGTGTGTGTGTGTGTCTGTGTGTGTGTGTGGAGGGAAAAGCTTCTCCGGAGTCCGAGGGATGTAGGGATTTCCCTTCTTTTCTGCTGAAGAGGACACACGCTGGCTGCTGTAGTAACCACAGGGACTTAGGAGGGACTCAACACTGGAAACTCTGGGAGATTAAGTGAAGGTGAGGAGATACTTTTCTTCTTTTGAGGATGTGGAGCGAGCTGAACACAGAGACACAGCTGAGGGTTAACCGGCTACAGGATGATCTGAATGTTGATGTTTGAAGGAAAAATGAATTAAATGTGCATTAATTTATACCAACATGAGTCAGAATGTGACTTTTCTCTTTGGCTGATGCAGTATCTGTTGATTAGCGGTGGCTTTTTGTCTTTACACTCACTCTTCAGGACTTATACACATCAGACAGAGCTACCTTTGAAAATGTTGTGCTCAAATGGCCTTTCTGCACAGACCATTGTGTGTGTGTGTGTGTGTGTGTGTGTGTGTTGTTGAAAGACGTTTATAAATCATTAATGCTCTCATCTGGGACGTTGCCTAGTTTCCGGCAAGAGTTAAGTCAGTGATAACAACATACCTTCGCTGCCTACTTGACTGGCAGCACCTTACTACTGAACAAACTACAAAGATCAAAGGGCGAACATGCTCATATATCTGATTTCATACAATAACTCAGCACAGAAAGAGATTTCTCTCAATCTTGGACAGGATATGTGGATTTTACAGCAATTATGACCCACCAAAGGATTGTTAGTCAGTCTGCTTTGATGATGTTAAAAGAAAAGTCTGTAAGAGTCCCATCAAAGGTTCAAAAATCAAAAGGAAGATTTAGATCTGATAAAGCCTGTGTTTGTGTGGGAATATTAGAGAGAAAGACTAAAAAGGGAGAATTATGAAATGCTAAACTTGTAGGAAGGATAGCTGTTATAGAGTTGTAATGAAAATGTGAGAATTAGCAGCAGAAAATACACAAAAAATGTGTTTTATAACTAATTTAATATTGCTTCCATGTCTGTTTGTGTGAAGATAATCTATTAAAGAAACCAGGATCTCTGCATCTCTAATGCTAATAACTATTATTTATACCAATTTTTTTTGCAGTGTCTGATCTCAGGCTGCTGTTTCATGCATAATCCAGTAAATATTTCTTACAGATAATAAAACACTTAGGATTTAGACACCAGCGTGCATACGGATCCAAAACCTCTGCTGCACGTTGTTCTGTCTCTTTCTACAACTCTGCATCCGCCGCTGCCACAAGGAACTGGAATATTGGCAGGGTGCTTTGAGGAAGCGATCCATGAAGGGATTTATAGTGACAGATAAAAACCGGTCTGCGTGTGGGGTGTGTGTTTGTGTGAATGTGTGGACGCAGACTTTTCTCCAACGCTGACAAAGACTTTGTGAAAGCCAGAGGGAGTGAAAAGGGGGAGAGTCTGTCTTATCTCACACGCTGTTAAGCATCCTGGATTTTGTGAGTTTGTGTGTCCATTGAGAGTGTGTGACAACCCAGTTTTGTAGGTGTTTTTATTGTGTGGGTGTGTGCAGCATCTTGTTGGGCTGCAACTGTTGTTGGAGACATAAAATTGTCAGAACAATATTAACTTTTTTAAAACTCCTACTTTTGCATGATGATTTATAGATAGTTGAGTCATGAAGGGCATATGAAGCAATTGCAAATGTGCAACAGTCATGTATTTTTTTAAAATTTGCCTTACTTTATTTGCAATTTGGTTGCCAACAACTCCCAAGTTTCCACGGGTTTCTTGCACTTTCATGCAAACTCGATCTAGAAGAGCGTGACGACTCACTTTGAACACGTTCCAGTTCCATCAACACAAGAGCGAATGCAAATCGTATCAGATCGAAACCTCTTACAAGACACTCCCTCGCGAATGTCGTTCACAATTTGTCACCAATCGTCAAAACCCAGTGAGATACCGGCTCATACGAACACAACCAGAAGACTTCAGGCCGATCCTTACCTTAAACACCTGCTCTTTAATCTATCTTGTAAAAGCCTTGAGTTAAATATGCAAAATGATATCTTCATTATAAACAACATCATCAGCCGTAAGCTCTACGTTCGCCATAATGACTCAGAACCGACCTTGTTGCTAACGCAGAGGAGCTACATGAGATGCTCTTTTATGAGCCAACGGCTGGAATGATAAAAAGGCTTGATGCAATTAACATGAAAGGGATGATCTCTCTCTTCTCTCTCCTTATCTCCATGTTGTTCTTCAGCCTCTCGTTTCCTAACAGTTGCCTCTCTAATGCTTCATCCCTCTTCCTCGCTGGTGCACTTATTTCTGCTGTTAAGCAAATATGGGGCTTATGCAGTCCCAGGTGCAACTGGGCTGTTTAAATGTTTGTGTTGCACTCTGTGTGTGTGTGTTCCTCTTGCCCACCCACCCTCCATTCCCTGCTGTTGCAGTCCGGTAGATAAATGTTGCTGCAGTCTGTTTTAGAACCATGACAGAACTGACAGCTGAGGGAATGATCTTTCCTCCTTTCTGGTTTTATAAAATGTGTCTAGTTTAGGTGCAGTGGGAAATGCTGTTGCATTTTTAATGACTGTTGTTTTGTTTGTCTTAGAGATCCACGTGACTTAAAGGATTACGCCTATAAAAAAAGGGAAAACGGACTTGGTGCACCTGTTCCCTGAAACACGCCGCAGGTGGTGATGAGTCATGACTGGGAGCCGTTGGATTCAGAAAGAAACTCCTATGATTTGTGCGTACGTCAGGGCTTTTGGCGCCATCAGAAAACTGCAGGACAAGACAGGCTGGATGAGTCCGTGTGAACGTTGTGTCACTGTAACACCTCGGCTCATAAGCGGCCGTTTGATGCAGGTTGAACGGGACTACAAGGGTTAGCTGGAGACACCCCGGTCTCCATATCAAGAAGGAAGAAGGTGGGCAAAGAGTTAGAGAGGCAAGAAGAGATTTGTGATGAAGTCCAGATGGGGGAGGGGCGGCTCGAACCTGACATGAGCTGGCATGTGCCCTCGTTCA
The DNA here is from genome assembly GCA_006937965.1 of Callopanchax toddi. NCBI lineage: Eukaryota > Metazoa > Chordata > Actinopteri > Cyprinodontiformes > Nothobranchiidae > Callopanchax > Callopanchax toddi. Next base: position 1,005,025 of record SSNR01000038.1, on the reverse strand, counting down.
TTTCCTTCCTTTTGTCTGTTCGGTGTCTGCTGATGAATTGGGAGTTTTTCCCTCCCTTCCTTCCTTCGCTCCAACCCTCATTCTGTCTCGCCTCTTTTTGTCACTCCATCATATTTGATCTCATCCCCTCTTGATGTGACAGCTTTACCCTCCATGTCTTGTCTGTTTATTATCTCAAATCATTGTTATGATCATCAGCCAGAAGGTCAGATCATATTCTGTGTGTTTGGTTTCTTTTGGAGCAACAAAAAAGCATTGATTTATAATTCTTTGTTAACAGCATACGACCAGTGGAAACCAAGGATTCTGGAAGTTCAAGAGCTATGGGATTATACATATATTTATTTTGTTAGCTGTTCTTTTCATTGTTCTTTGCTCAAACTGCTCAGCCTTCCAGGAAAGTGGAAAAGAGGCTCTGACTGACTGAATTCAGGTGGAAACGATTGAGTCATGAGACTTTTGTTGGGTCGTGGATCTGTGCACCAGATCTTCTCTCTTGCAGAGCTGCCATGGGGGTCATGGGAGTTTTGTGGAACTTTTAAAGAGCTGTCTGGTCAGCGTCTTTGTGCATTCTTTGCAGAAAGTTGAGTTTGTGACGCCCTGCAAAAACCGATTTCTAAGAAAGTATAAAAAGACTTATTTTTAGACATTAAAACTTATTTTTTAGTCAAGAAAATATATTCTTACAGAACTACCGGTACTTGAAATAAGCAAATCTAGATTTGAGCATAAAACAATCTGCCAATAGGGTAAGCCAAAGTTGCATGCTGGATTCCTTAAAAATTGCAATTTTTTTTCTGCATTTAGAATAATTTGATAGTTTATCACCCTTGAATAAGTGACAGAAAATGGGTGTAATGTCTTTCCACTTTGAGACATTAGATAAAAGTTATTATAGTTTGAAATTTGCTCCTTTTTGTGCTGCTGTTTGTCTGCATTCTTAGTCATTTTTGAGGGATATTTCAATTTATTTTAATGCATTTAAAACATTTTCATCAACTCAAACCATTTTGCCTTCATTGCTAAGACCTGATGGTTTGTCAGCTCCGTCTGATTGGTTGTCACTCAGTTGCAAGATTAATGGTTGAAACCCCATCAAGAGTTATTCCACCAAACTGGTATTTTCAGGGCTTGAAAATGAAACGAAGCTTTCATGAAAAACATATGTCATCCCAAAGATGATCTCTAAAATTGAGATTTAATAGAAAATGGAGACATGCCATAACAGCAACTGGATATCAGTATACGAGACTTCAGAGGTTGGAAATACGTTTGAGCGCTGAGAAAGCTTTTAAGGGAGGAATTAGAGTCGAGGTGCAAAGAGTGTCTTCAAAAGATTGTGTTGGTGTTTTGTTTGCACTGGGGGGATTTGGCATTCCTTGGATCTCCTTCTCTTTATCTGCTTGAAAATCTTTACGTTCCTCACTTCCTGAGCCACGTTTCTTCTGACTAACTTTACAAGCGTGGCTGTGTGTTTAGGAAGTATAGGAAACAGGCAACTTAGCCATTGTTTGTCCTCTCCTCCTTCATACTTACAGGAAGTATGTCAGCTCGGCTAGTGATTCAGTGCTCATCACATTGTCACACTTCACGCTCCTGCTTGTTGACCTGGAAGAGATGCAGTGGGATATTACAAGGCAGTTTCAAAGCCCGTGTGTGTGTGTGTGTGTGTGTGTGGGAGTGAAAAATTCAAGGATGAAGGCTTACGGGCAAAGCTGCATGGATTCTTTTGTTCTCTTGATCTAGTTTCTTTTAAATAAATAAATAAAACTCTGTATTGAGTGCAGTTTAAGCTGCATGTTTTCAGTAGTCCTGCGGTGCATTAGCGGTGAACCTATATGTGCTCGCGGTCAGGTCACCTTTGTTGTCTCCCCTCAGGCCTGCACTCCAATGTCAAAGAGTCGTGCGGAGCTTATACAGGCCGCTAATGCACTAAGAGGGGAGCCTCTATTCACTGTAGCCACTCAGATCCCAAATAATAACCTCCAGCATGAGTCTGCTGCCGAGATCAACCCCCAGGAAATGGACCCATTGACCTAGATCCAACCCCATCTAGTGAGGAAACACCATAAACGATATGTATCGACATCCTCGTCTCAGCAATGATGCTCTCTTACATCTTAAACTCTGAAAACTCACTGAGCAGCAGTGACAGGACTATTAGATGAAGTCAATAATTTGTAAGGGTGTGTGTCCTTTCTATACAGAGCCAATCAGACATGCAGAATCCAATAATGGACAAAAAGACATCCCCGTTTGGTGAAATATGGAAAATTATTTGATAGCGCTGTATTTTTTACTTTGATATGCAATCGGAGTCATTTTTTTTGTTAAAATATTAAGTGCTGCTCTAATAACTATATTACATCACAAAAGCTATTGCTAAGGTTGGAACTCTTTTAAAACAGGCAACTGATGCTGTAAGTACCTTTGAATTTAGAGGTAGGGTTGACCAGTTTAGGTGCTCAGATGTGTTGCATCCAGTCAATCCTTTGCAGATGTTTGTCCAATGTTATTTCCCTTCTAAAATAATTCCAGACTTTAATTGTGATGATGCAATTTAAACCACGTCAGCACCAGTTTTCTGAAGTATATCTGTCTTTACATTACAATACACAATAAATGCCAATTTCGCTGCAGAATCTGAGCTTGTGAGCAGCTGAAATGTTATTTAAAAGACACAAAGACTCTGATAACATGGTACACAATCAGCACATGGCAAATGGGGTTTCAATTAATGAGCTGACAAATTTATTTTAACATAAAATCCTGCAAAAAGTTGCTTTGCTGCAACTCTTTGCAGGATTTGTTCAGTGGATTTCTATGGAAAATTCATTTAAATCAATCCAAATTGGCTCATAGAAAATGTAAGATATTAATATCAGTTCATTTTTACACTCCATACTATTTAAAATGACAAATATTGACCAAATGGGTCAGTTTTCCCACATGGAGAAGAGGAATAACAGACATTTTCTGGGCATTGATTTGATGATGTAATTATTATTCAGAGGTTTTTTTTTTTTAAATCTGAAGCATGAAGTTCTTGTTTGTTTGTGTGACTGTTTGGGTGTGGGTTCTTTAATTATCACACCTTGTTGCACGTGAGAGATGTTTCATTGTGTGTTACAGTGTGATGCACAAATTGAGAAATAAAAGGAGGGCGGGTGTTTTTTGGTGACACAATCATGTGAAAAGTGATGCAGATGTTTATGAAAGACTTCCTCTGAATTCCTGTTGCTCCATCAACCGTTAGACCTGTAGTTTTAGGAGGTTTTGTTGTTGGGTTGAGAACCCAGAACATTCTGCATCATTGTGTCATCCATGTGGGATGATGTGTCACATTCTGAACATTTCTAACCCTCACTGCACTTCACTGTCCTGTCGCTCCTTCTGGGAAGGGTTAGTTAGTTAGTCTTTGTCCCACAATGCATCTCACTTCCACCCTGGTAATTAGTTTTTCACGCCACAACTGTAACTTTACACAGGACAGTAATAACAGTGGATTAAAGGAACTGAACACTCACGCTATTTTAGCAACTTTTTAAAAATTAAAGCTATTTTGTTGTGGAATTATAAGGAAAATAAGTCAGATAAACTGCTTTTCACTGGTTTACTTATTGCAAGTTTGTGTCCAAATTTCTAATTATAATTTGTCATTATTATAGATGGTGATTGCACGAACTCTTGTAAACCTGTTTTACTGAGGATGGCTTTAAATTCAAATCAAATTTGGGATTATCTCTGGATAATCAACCTAATTTACAGGATGCAATAGTTATTTATACATGAGGATGTTATTTGATTTCTCTTGCCTACATAGGGAGGATGTAGAAAATGCATCTTTTCTGCATGTAAAAGGGAACCATTGCAATGGTTCCCTTTTACATGCAGCAAACTATATAAGGTGTGCACGCACAGCTGGAAATAAAGAAGAGAAGCCAGCGGAACAGAAACGATGCAGTACTTGATGCTGAATGTCTGCTGCCATCAGGTTCCATTCGTTCGTTATCTGGACTTCTAGGGCCGATTTCCAGCAGTCATTGAGCAAAAAGCAGGGAAGACTCTGCATGCAAACATGCAAACTCAACAACCTGCACAAACCTGCAACCCTCATCAAATCTGATGGTAAAAATCAAACAAAATGTATGCTTCATTTTTCCACTCGTTTGTTCACACTCACAATGTTTCCAGTGAACACAGAAGACTCAGACGTTTGTCTGTAGGCTGCTTCGTTTTCATATGCAGAATTTTTTTGTTACTTTCAACGACTGTTTGAGTAATTTTACACATTTAAAGCTAAAAATAATTTAAAATAGGATCATTAAGTAAATTCTCAGAATATTACAATAATAACAATAATAGTGTGATGTGAACCTTTGAAATCCCGTGGGAAAGGTGAAATCATCACCATGAAGGGACAGCTGAAGGGATGAAAGGAGTCTTTAAAGTGTAACAAAATACAGGAGAGTGGAGTCAGCTCTGACGTGTGTGTGTGTGTGTGTGTGTGTGTGTGTGTGTGTGTGTGTGTGTCCTCAAACAGTTTTTCAACTCTGGATTGAAGCTCTTTCAGGAGCGAATGGCTGGAGGTTTGATTCATCTGAAGGAAAACGCTGAGGATTTTGCCTCCATCAGGGTTTTTGTTTTGTTCATTGATTGAAACCATAACACTGTTAATTTTAAATAAATGTGAAAATCCTCTTGGCTCAGGTAGCTTATTAGTTGGCTTCTTTTGTGTTAATAAAAACAAACGGTCAAGCTGCAGTGCATTATGGTCTAGCGTACAGGTTTAGTTTGCCTTGTGATAATTTTTTCTGAACTTTCTAAGATGTCATAAGAGTGTTGAATCTGTAAAGTTCAGCTTCTCTCATTCATGCAGGATGACCTTTGACCTGGTCACACTGCTTTAGGGTGAAACCAGCTCCTAAACAGACGTGGCGGGACATTAAAATCCTCTCCGTCTCTTCCCCGCTGGTCTTCAAATCATTTTGTCACTGACAGGAAATCAGGCCTGTTCACATCTGCCCTACTTTGAAC
>SSNR01000038.1:923052-999939 GCA_006937965.1 Callopanchax toddi | reverse complement strand
CACCCCCCCCCCCCCCAGGACCTATCAGCACCACTCCACCTCCTTACCTCTCATGTTTCCTTCCACCTCAGCACACATCATTCATCTACCTGTGGCCCAACACTCCACTCTACTGCATTAACAGCCTCTCATCCTCTTTTCAGCACCATCACTCCCTGTCCTCTCTCACCCCACCCCCCATTTCAGCCTCCCACCTCTATCATCCTACCTTTGCCTGAAACCCTCTTATCTGCCTCTCTGAGCCTCTCAGCCACCCTGTTATTTCACAAGATGAACCTGACAATTTGGCTGCATTCTGACCTGTTTGTCTGCAGGTGTTTGTTAGACTTTGGGGTGATGACAAGGTGAATGAAGTCACTGATTCTGATTAATTTTACCTCATTTTCACCATAAAAAGCAAAGCTTTACAGACGTAAACAGTCCAATGCATTGATTTTACTGCTCTGCACAAACAGCCAATCAATGCTCTATTCCTTTATTGTCTTTCAACCATTGTCAACCAACTTAGTGAGCTAATGCTAAACAAATCAGAGTTAGCTCAAGCTACACCTGCGTCCAACACCATCATGTAGTTTCTCATGGGACGTAAGCAAAAATGAGTAGGAGGGGTCAGTTGACTGTGGTAATGTTGGGTGGGCGGAGCCTGAGTGGCTCAAACAATCTGTCACAGACATGCGTGATGTCATTGAAGCATTCGTAGTCACGTCAAAGTGATTCCCATAGCAAAACGCCTCACTCTGCTAAAGAAGCACGGTTTATGTGAAGTAACTCAACATTATAGCCCAGGCATGTCCAAAGTGCGGCCCGGGGGCCACTTGTGGCCCTCAGAGGGATTTTAAGAGTGATATAATTTAGTCCTCCTGCAGGATGTTGATGCAGAGAGATGCTTTCTGATATTTTTATGTTTAGATTTTCACTAAGAGTCCAAACAAAGAAAAATACTGGTAAATTAAAAATAATTTTAACCCTTGCACTGTCCTTAGTTTTTGGCCTATGAAGTTTTCTATTCATTTGGGGTCAATCTGACCCCCTAGGACAGCGCAAGTCAAACGTACGAGATCCCTGTATGTCTCGTATTCACAAAGATTCGGTTCATTAAAATGGTGCATTTATGAGGAATTTGTGAGCAGAACAAATAAATAAAATCATATTTTGCCTTTTCTTTTTTATTATAAAATAATTAGAACTTTTGCGGCCCTCGAGGACTTTACACATGGTGATTTCGGCCCTCATTTTGAAAAGTTTGGATGCAGCTGTTATAGCTGTTTTGGTAAAATTGCATTAAAAAAATTACATACGATTTTGGAAGATAAGGCAAATAATCATTTTTCAGCAACGACCACATCAAATTTTAGGTCAACAGCTGTAAAACTGTAGAAAAAACCAAGTTGTAGCCATTTTTGTAGTTTTTGACAGTCTGCCCCGGGGCAGCTGTGACTACACTCACTGCCATCAGTGTGTGAACGTGTGTGTGAGTGTAAAGAGCTTTGGGAGTCATTTTAAAGTAATACATTTTTGCACAATGCTTAGAAATAACGCAATTTTCTTGCTCAACATCTGTAAAATAAACTGAATGGTATCTATTTTTATGTTTGCTAAAGTCAATCAGCTATGGTGGCCATCTTTAATTGAGTTGACTAAAAGTTCTTCAGTTGCAGATGTTCTTTAAATGATTACATTCTGTGATTTTTCTAAAAAAAAAACAACTGTATATCATGAAATATTTTGATAAAACTACAGACAAATGAGCGCACAGGCAAAAACATTACAGCCCACTTTTTTGCTTTTTGATAATAAAAGAGAGTAAGACTGAAACCAAACCAAACACAGCTATTTCAGTCATTATTTATTATAAATGTTAGCAAAAACTTCACAATCACAATGCCATAACCTTCTGAATTTATTCCATTGCATGCATTAACGATAAATGTTAAAAATGTCTTTACCATCTCTCAGGTCCTCCTCCTGGCTCAGACCAGGCTTTCTGCAGTATGCAGCAGAATATGAAGCGCGCCTCGTCCCGCTCCTCGTAGATAATTAAACAACACTTCTTTTTTACTTTCTGGAGCAGAAAAATCACCTCATGAATATTCAGCAGTTTGAATTTGATGACTGTGAGGTGATTGTCTGTGCAATCAGTTTCATCAGGAAGAACCAGCGAGCGTTGATTGAGGAACGGTAAAAAGCAGGGGATGTTTTATTAAAAGCAGTTTATCAGTCAACCTGCTGCAGGATTTCAAGCAGAAGTTTGAGGATTTATTTCCAGCTCTGATCTTAACCTTGACCCCGTTAAATATAAAACCCTCACTTTAAAATCTGTACATTTAACCCTCGTAATGGGGTGTTTAGGGTTTCACCTGTGTGTAAGCTCACAGGGACATCTGGTAGTTCAGGTTGCACTCTGCAGCCGCTGTTAGACATAAAAAGCTGCACACATTCACTGACTCTCTCGGGACTCTTGTCAATGGAGGGCTTGTGGAGGAAGCAGTCTTCTTTAAAATATGGTAATCCCTGAGTGCAGCATGCTGCAGAGACAGTCAGCTGAAATCTGAGTTAAGGAGTGTACAACGTAAGCTGCTGGAAACGAGTGCATTTAATGAGGTTAGTGACACTTGAGCTAACTGCAGTGGATTCCACCACTTCATGTCGTTTTGATCCTTAGTTAATTCTAAATTGACACACTGACCTAAAATCATTTTTTTTGCAGATGATGCTGTACTGTCTAGTGGTGTCTTTAGTATTTTCTTACATCTCCATCGACGTCCCTTTGCCCTGTCATTTTAAATAAAAGAGCTCCTCCGTAAGGAAATAATCATTTATCTTTCACCAGTTTAAAGAAATTAATGTTTGATTTAAGCAGCTGCTGATGGTTGTGCTTGCAGGCACACTGTTTGTGTGTGTGTTTAAGCTGAGGGGGGATGGGGGGGGGGGGGGGGGGGGGGGGGTGCGTGCCTTGTCAGATCCCTAAAGGATGAATAAGAAGCTAATCTTCCTCTGCCAGGGAATTCTGTGTCTTTTCCTCCAAGGATCTGTGGGAGTGCAGCGGAGTGTGTCCTCCTCTGTCTGCAGCGGGAGGTTTTCAGAGTCTGACTCGTGTCTGTGCATTAGATAAACTTAATAAAGCATAAACAATGAACACACACACACACACCTGAGTGCATGTGCAAAAGCAGATAGAGCCACGAGTTTATCCATCTTTCTATTTATTTCTAATTGAGACATTATTCCAAGTGTTTTCAGGCTTAAAGGTGGAAATTCAGACACTTTAAAGGTAAAACAAAGCTTAAACGCTCCATTCTGACTAATTTGATGGTGAATTTTTTACTTTATTTGTCCAGAAAGCGAGTGAAACGGTGCAACTTTACTCCTTTCTTAGCAGGAGAGAATCCGGTAACAATGGGAGGAATGTAGCAGATGAGAGGAAAGCCTGAGGCGATGGTGACTCCACAGGTTCTGTCCTGTGTTCTGGTCGAGGTTCAGAGACGATTTGAGCCTCTCTGATTCCTGCTGTGTCTGACCACCATCACTAATGCTTTCTGCTAAATCAGCACAAAAGACATGTATTCTTTGATATGTTTGAGTTGTAACCTGATCAATACTGTTCTCAGATTTTAGCACATCTGAGGAGTTTCATCCAGAACACCGAGACATGCTGTGTCTCCAGTTGTCCATTTAGTTTATAGACATAAAATAGGTAGATGCAGTAATGTCGTGCAAAATTGGCACAAGGAACAATGCATTCTCCGTAGTACGAAAGTGTATTGCATTCACCGGAAAAAAAAAAAGCTCTGTTTTTCCAAATTAACGAGATAATAATAGCCTAAAGTGACCTAGACCGTTTTTGCAAGAGTCTAGAATTGTTAGTAATCTTCTGGTTGTTTCCTGTGTGTAGACAGACTGAATGCCTTTCAAATGCATCAACTTATAACTGTGGAGCATCCCATATTTATCCTGGAGAAACACAGCCATGCCCAGAAGATCCAGTGGGGATTCCTTCAGGTGTCTGCGCTAAATCGACAAACTGATAATAATCCCATCTACATAGTTCATAGAATTCATAAACAAAGTGAAAGTCAACAAACATGTCTGAGTTCCTCTTAGTCTGCCACAGAACATGCAGAGGGATTATTTGATTCATTCTTTAATAGGCTATTATTATCTCGTTAACTCAGAAAAACAGAGTTTTTTAAATTTTTTGTTCAGGTGAATGCAATATGCTTCTGTACTCTATTGTTAGGCTGCTCTGTAAGAAATATCAGAGCATTTTTCCCCGATGTTGACCCCTGTTGATTCGTGTAGCGTTTTTGAACTTACTGAATGTTCAAATATTCATATTTTCCATCATATATCTGTAATTTCTCACCATGGTTTTGTGCAGGTGAGGGGGTGGAATTTTGAGCTCCCTAATTCTGCAAATTCTGGCTCCAAAGACGCAACATGGCCGATCCTGTAAACGGGCTAATTTAGCTTCACTTTGGAACAATGAAAGTAGGAGGAGACGTTTCGTTTAGGTTTAAGTTCATGTTTTTCCAGTTCATCAGTCTCTCCTCCTAAAAGTTAGTCAGCATAACAGCAACTGAGAATACCTACAAGTGATCGCAGAACTTTAAGACATGAACCAATGGAGAAGAGACTTTTTTTATGGGTGTCTTTAGATCTGTCTGAAAGTCTAACAGAGAGTAAGAGGGACCACTATATGTCAAAATTTGATGGATGGTGACCTTGGAATCCATTAAACGTGGGTTGGTTTTAAGATTGCTTTCATTAAAACTGCAGAACAGAGCTTTTGCCTCAGAACTGGAAGCACTCATTGCCTTCTTCTCGTCCCGAGAGTAAAACCAGCCACTCTGAAAAGTGTCAGCTCTGCATATTTGCACTCATCGTAAAACCAAGAGATAACTTGCACATTTCGTTTTTAATTCAAGAGCAGTAATGTGCAGTGGCAGCTATTTGTTCATACAAACAAAAGCGCACACAGAAAAATTGCATTTCATAAACAAATAAATCAGTTTTATTTATGAAGATTGTTGAATCCGTTTCTGTGCAGAGTGCAGCCGACTCTGACAGGCTTAAAAAAAAAGCGGTGTTTTGTTTTGCCTCATTCGTGCACACGGTGTTGTACAGTAGCACATCCGAGCTGTGTGCGGTTTGAATCTGCAGAGCTGAGCATGTGTCATGTTCGGGTGGAGCTGTGAGACAGGTGCGGAGATGAAAAGACCGTCAGGGGGGAAGTGAAGGGTGTGCCTGCTCCGTAGCTGTTCTGACAGGCCTTTGGTATTTTTCCAAAGAGCGTGAGTGCACGAGTCGGAAAACCTGCTCACATTTCTCACAGGATTGTGCAGGTGTGTGTCACATTGTATCCCAGTGCACACAGAAAGAAACTACCTGCATGCTTTCTGTGCTCAGGTGTGTGAGCGACGTGAAGGCCTATCGGTGTTGATGAGTCTTTAATGAAACTGTCGTGTTGTGGCAATAAGAACCTGACAGCTGCAGCGTAGAGGTGTTTTCAACACCTCCAGCATCCAGTGCAGCATCTTTATTGTTCAGCATGCTCCTTTTAAGACTAAATCTATAAATAAAAGCCATAGAAACTTTCAAATCAAGTCAGGGATTGTGTTTTTAGAGCTGTGCATGCAGCAGGGAAGCTTTATTTTCATTCTTTGTCTCCTCTGAGTGAGCTGTAGACTCATCTGTGAGTCGGCATGTCTGCATGGTAATGATGCACACACCATTGTGGCTAATACACTCCCTCAATGTGTTAACACGCTGCGAGAAATGGGAGGCAAAGAGAAAGAGAGAGAATAATTATGTTTCCCCTTTTGTCTCGGCTCCCTCAATTAAGCCCGAGGAGAGGCAGACAGAGCACATGTCTACTTATCCACTTAAACCTCCGGAACAATAGGAACCCCTGTTTTTCTCTTTATCCACCTCACCTGTTTTATTTTTATACTTTTTCATGTTCATATTCTGTTTTTAGCAGAGCATTTTCACCCTCTGCTATCCGTCTGGATCGACCTCTTGTTCCGTTTGCCTGCAGCCTCTTCTTCTCTCCTCTCAGCTCAGTGGGGGTTTAAAGCTTCCCTCCTCTCCTTGTTACCCCTCTCCGCTTCCCATGCCTTGCTTCAGGGTACAAGGAAAGGAAAGACAAACAGCCTAAACATCTTAGATCGAGCTCAGCCAGAGGGACAAAACAGAGCGTTTTGATTTCCCCTGACTGAGGTCAGACAGGTTTGTTGTGTTTTTAAAATCTGAAAGGAGGATTTTTACTTTCCCTCCATTAAGCCTAGAAACAAACCAACTTTAAGTTTGTCTAAGGGTATAGTTTATTTGTTGTAGATATTGATTTATATGGGATTTATACACTTTTACTTCTTTGCTGATGATTTTTAACCAAAAAGTCATGAACCAATAACTCTCTGAAGCTTAAACAGGAACTTCTACATCGCTTTAAGACATCGTATGAATTTAAATTTCCTGAAAACAAAACAGAAATCATCCTGTTTGAGAGAAACTGGACTGTAGACGACCTTTAGCCTCTTTAGGCCTCAAGCATCATCCAGTCCATCAATCTACTGTGAGAAACCTCGCTGTAACTTTTTATAGATCCTTGATCAGCTCTGTTATCCACTTCATCCAGATATGAGCAAAGACAAAGCCCCACTTCCTCTCCAAAGACGTTGTAAAAGTTATTCATGTCTTCTGGATCCATCCTCCCAACAAAATCCAGATGCTCCTTTTCTAACAGGAACGAGAAAACAGGACCGTTTGATACCAGCCTCACTTCAGTCCAACACAGGACTAATTATAGAACGCTGATATCAGTTCTTAAGACTCTCGATGGCCCCATCCTGTCTTCAAGGTCCAGAGGTTCTTATACCTTTGCTGAAATTAAATTTAAGCACTTTTCAAGCTCTAAATCTCCAACATTGGTGATGATTTCCACACACATGAACTTCTTCAGCTACGCCGAAACCTGAAAACGATGCTTCTGGAAGTGAAACGGTTCACATAAGGTCGCTTTGCCTGAATGAGCTTGAGGGTTTTTTTTATTTTAAGTTTTAGACCAGCTGATCAGTCACTGGTGAGCTGATCTTGGTGAATATTGGCCAATTCTGATTTCCAGACAATTCTTCAAGCACGTTATTAAAGTTCAGTCACATTGAAAACCATGAAATATTCAAGCATTTTCAGAATCAGAAAGCCTTCAGTCAAAAGAAAACATCGTGCAGGTTTAAGTTTATTTATGGTGCTGAATGCTGTCCCTCAGTCTGCTGGTCCTTGTTTTTGAGGTCTTACCGAGTGGCAGGAGTTCAAAGAGGTGGTGACCAGGGTGGGAGGGGTCTCTGATGTTTGTGGTTCTGCTGAGGTGGTCAGTGATCTTTTCTGCAGATTTGATGACTTTCTGCAGGTCTTTTTATCTGCAGCATCCAGTGAACCACACCGAGATGCAGTACTGGAGGATGCTCTAGTGTTTTATTTGCAAACTGATCTTTACCCAGATAGTTTTTGCAACAATAATTAACTCTGGAGCTATATAGCTGTAGCAGAATTTGACACATTTTGAGGTTATACTGATGCAATGTGAAAGTGAGAGCAGTGAAAAAGCTTAAAACATAGTGTTCACATGACTGAACAAATCTGTAGGATATTGTTGTTTTTTAGATGGTGGAAGTCCAGTTTTTAAGCGCTCCTTCCGGACTAGCCGTTAGCTAATCTGAGGCTTTTCACAGAGCTACGTTTCCATAACAGGTAACAAATCAGCTTTGTCCAAAAAAAAAAAAAAATCCACTTCAAAATATCTGAACTAACCTGAAAATAAACCCTTTCTATCAAAGAATCATTAGTGTGCATCATGTTGTTCTGTTTGTTTCAGCAGGTGGGCGGACAGTGTGTGTGTGTGTGTGTGTGTGTGTGTGTGTGTGTGTGTGTGTGTCGGCCTCATCAGGAAAGATGAGACAGAATAAAAAGCAGAGGAGGAGAAGTGTCAGGGTTAAAGTTTAGTTTATATAACTGCATCCCACAGCTGGGTTGAAACGCGCTGCGATGGCTGAGCTGAATGAATACATTCCAGAGTCTTGTTCCTCTGAGAGCTTCACTTCTCTCTTTCTGCTTCTCCTTTTCTAAACTTTTGTTTCCTTTTCTCTTTCCCAGAAACACAAGCTGGTTGATTTTTAAAAAAATCATTTTGCTGCAGATAATAAACAAATGCTTTATGCAGCGCTTTCTGACAACGATCTAGAGATGAAAACAGCACCTGCAAAGTTTGGTGAAAGTTGATGCTTTTTGTATTTTGAAATAGAGATTTCTTAGTTTTTTTGTTTCTTACATCTGATACTAAAATGAAACTTTTATGCTGAGCAGATTTGTCCTCTGTAAAAGTAAAAGACTGATTGATGTGGATGAATAAAAACACATTCCTGCATTTCTTATGCTAAACCACAGTGAACGCTACGTTATGGAAATCTCTACCTAAGCAGCTCAGGGCTGGTATTAGAGAAAAATTAGGTCGTGTTTGCGAAGATCATTTAATTGAGTTTTAAGCGGTAAATTATACTCCACGCCTTCTTTCATCTGTAGTATTTTTTTCTGCACGTGCACATATTCTTTGTCTGCAGAGGGATGAGGGGTATGTTCCGCTTCCTGCACATGCCTCTGCATGCCTGTTTGGTTTGGGGTGGGCATTGAGTATTAGGGTAGATCACAAAGAAATCTCCCCCCTCAGGTTCAAACAACACAGTGTTGATCTGTTTGTGAATTTCTCAGTTTTCTGTTTATCATAAGGGCCGCCTTTTCGTGGATTCCCTTCAGAATGTGACACGCCCTGCAGTGGTTTTAGAAACACCATCCTCTTCTCACCCCTTTGTGCATTTGACACCTGAAATCACGTATAAAAACCTGTTGAAACGCATCTCTTCTTCTTGTTTTTTCTAAAGACAAACTGACACCGACCTTTGAGCCCGCGTGGAGGATGGAGTCGGCCGAATATCACGTTACGCCGATGAAGGGAAGAAGGTGATCGTAAAGCTCCGTCTCAGGTATCGCCTAGAGTAAATCTGTTTGGGATTACTTTGTATTTCAGTGCAGATAAACAAACAGAACTTTCCTCCTTCTGTGATTTGAGTCACCTCGGAGAGGCTGGTGGTGTGGGTTTGATGATGTGTGATTCACAGAGAACAAACTGATCTGACAGCAGTTTACTCAGAGCTGAAAAAACACAAAGCATTAAGACTAGTCCATCAACAAAATACAGCAAACTGGTTTCTTTAGTCGTCATAAATACAATGAGAAATATGGATTATGCACATTTATAATGCAGCACAGAAAAAAAATGCTTATAATCAGCCAATCAGGCAAAGAAAATGACCTAAAACTTAATCCTCCTGTGACCTCACAGGACTTAAAACCCCCTAATAAAAAATGCTATGAAATCTCTAGATAATATTACAAAACTCCAATGATTTTAAAAATATTTATTTTTATTTGTTTCAGTCCTTATCATACATAGAAAATATTTCTTGATTTAGTAAGTAAAGTTTATTCAGAAATCAATCACAAAGTGCTTCACAAAAAACATCAAATTAAAACTTGATTAAAAGACAAAGAACCGAAAGCATCAAGATAAAAATAATACTATTAAAAACAAATACAAATATTAAAAGACAGATTAAAATGTCAAGATAAAAGACTATAAATTAAAAATATCACAATGATCAAATAAAGATGGTTAAACACCAATGGAAGAGCAGAGTGAGTTCATGATTTTTAAACCCTTAAATATCATTTTTATTATAATTTCTGCTCAAAATGAGACAAAACAGAACCCACATCCATATAAATACTATTTATATTATACAGTTCTAATGTTTCTTTTTTTCTCCCCAAAGTTTATTTCATTCAAAATAAAACAAGTACAAACATATAAACAATAAGATATACATAAGAAAAAGTCATATTTGAACGAAAAGGATCAGAATGAAGAAAAAAATTCTTATAATTTCTGCCCCCTTTTCCAGAAGAAATGATCTATACCAGTGGTTTCCAAACTTTTTGGCTTCTGACCCACAAAATATCAGTGGCAGAGACTCCAACCATCACTGTCAAAATAGCCAAACACTGCTAATAAACTAATTAAACAAATGACAACACAAACATCTCCAACTATTATACCATGTTTATATTTGTAACAGTTTTTAGGGCAAATATATGGTATTAGCAAGGATTTTAAATTCACTTTTAGGTTTTGAGAACATCCCAGGACCCCCATTTGTTGTTTCAGGAGTCGGGACCCACAGTGGGGTCACGACCCCAACTTTGGGAACCACTGAACACACAAACAGATTCATTTTGAACTCTGCCCTGTTCTTATTTCCAGATTGGTCATGATCATTGGTTTAAATTACATTTTCGTAATTGCTTATTGTACACTCAATTTGGTACATTTTTTTTGAATATATTAAATGATAGTGATTTTTTAATTTCCCTTTTAAGGTTATTCCATAATTTAACTCCATTTACAGACATACTCCATTCTTTAGTTTTTGTTGGTTTTTTAAACACATCAGTTCCTTTCAACATGTAACCACTAGTTCTCTTTTCAAATATCCTCTGAATGTTTGTTGGCAGAGTACTTAAATTGGCTTTATACATAGTTTGTAAGATTTTCCAGTCCATTAAATCATGAAATTTCAGTCATTTTTATTTAATGACCAACGGGTTTGATGGATCTCTACAGCCACAACTCGCTGATTGTTCCATATTTGACTCATTGTGTAGAAATCTGGGGAGCAACATATAAAAACCATACACAACCTTTATTTATTTTACAGAAAAGAGCTTTGAGAATCATCAATTATATGCCAACAAACCAGAACTAGTCAGTAAAAACTCGACTCTATGTAATACTCCTATGGATTTTGAAATTTTACCTTTTATGTAACTAATATGTGATTTCCAGGTCAAGTCTTCATCAAAAAGAACTCCAAGAAATTTAGTTTCCTTTACTCTTTGAATTTCAGTCCCATCTATTTCCAATCACTGTTCTTTTTATCATTAAACATTAAGAAATTTGTTTTATTAAGATTCAGTGACAATCTATTTATATCAAACCAGTTTTTAATTTGATTCAGTTCATCATTTATCACTTTAGCCACCTCATTAATATCTGATCTTGAGAAAAACAGTGTTGTATCATCTGCAAACAGAGTATCTTAGATACATTCACCAAGTCGTTAATAAACAAAATGAACAGTTTGGGTCCTAGGACCGATCCTTGTGGCACTCCACAGTTAATATCACATAGTTTTGATTTATTATCATTTATCTGAACAAACTGTTTCCTTTTTTCTAAATAAGTTTTAACCCATTGATGTGCCACACAGGACTTCTTAGATTTAACCATCATATTGTGTTTCTGATGTTTTAGCTCTTAAATCACCAGTTTTTATGATGAAATCTTAATTATATAATGAGACAAAAACAAATAAAACAAACAAAAAAGAAAAACGGAATAATTTTTTAAATGTATCAAATATTTTGAGGGGGAGGTGATGATTAGAGTGTCATGAATTGGCATCAACAGTAATGAATATCCTGCATAATATTAGTTGATTTAGGATGCAAAATATCCCTTTTATAAACTACCATAATAAACACATCCTATATAGTTTTTTTTACTTCAATTCAATTAAAAGTACAGTTAAAAACAGAGGTGCAAAACTTAAAAAACAAACAAAACTTTGCAGTAGCAACAAAGTCTTAAAATAGCCACAAAACAGGAGTGGAGTTTTTCATGTATGGTTGAACACCTACCGTGCATATATCATCAGTTAAATATTTTTTGGTGATCTCATTGGTGCGAACACATAAGGAAGTAAAATGTTTCCTCATCTCAAAAGAACAAAGCAAAGTTATTTAATGAATTCAGTTTTTGTTCTGTTGTCACACAGTCAATCCACTCAACGACTAACAAAGAAAAGACTTCCAAATATTAAAAAAGCATAGCTTTCTTTGAGCAGTTGTTTCAAATAAACTTCCTCTTTGCTCCGCAGTTGAATCATGGGAAACGCAGAGAGCCAGAATGGTGACAGTGGTTCCCATGGCGACAGGACGGGACGTCTCTCTCGCAAGCACACCTCCCGCTCTCTCCGCCTCACCAACAAGCAGCCGGTCACCCGCCGCCCGAGGCACTCCTCATCCGGGAAACAGGAACACAGGAACTCCGAGACCTCCACCCGCTCCTCCAGCACGCCCAGCATCCCACAATCCTTAGCAGGGCTGGAGCTTTTCAACGCAGGAGATGAGCTGGGAGACTTCAACCTCAACCCTCATTGGACGGAGTCCTATCAGCAGGAGGACGAACCCTTGGCCACGCCCACGCCTGAAACTTCAGAGGCGGACACCGTTGCTCAGGATGGAGGAGAGGACTCGATGGGGGAGGAGGACATCGCGGAGGAGGGAAGCTACATGCAGCGAATGACTGAAACCTCTCGAGATGGAGGGAACTTTAAAAATAAAAGGTCAAAGTCAGCGGACATTTGGAGGGAAGACAGCATGGAATTCTCTCTGTACACCAGCACTGAGGAGATGATTGATGGAGGAGAGGAAGAGGAGGAGGAGCGGTTAACACGCCCTAGAGGCAGCACAGGTGATGACACACATGAGCATTTCAGATCACGACTCCATCACATCTTCTAATAGCCACTGGTTTGTGTTCCAGGCTCAGCTGAAAGGGCTTCATCTCTGGACCATCTGTGCAGCCCGCAGAGTCCAGGCCTCCGAGGACAGAGTAGTCGCCACGTTAAAAACCGCAGAGAGGCCGAGTGCATCGGGAAGGGAGAGGGGGACAACGAGCTGATGTCTCCAAACGAGGAGGACGGTGGCAGCTACGCAGCTTTCACGCTCCCCTGTCGTCGCTCTCACTGCCTCTCAGAGGGGTTGTCCGGGCTAGGGATCCCCACTGCTCCGTGTCCAGCCTTCCAGGGACGACGAGCACAGACTACTCAGGTCTTCACAAATAACTAAATAATTACACTAAGCAGAGAAAACATCAGAGATCTTTTTGAACCTGGAATGGAAGGAATCAATATAAAAACAGTAAAATAAAGAGAAAAAGGACAAATAACTCCTCTTTTGTAGGAGAACATCCTGTTCAACGAAGGAGTATTTTATGGAAAAACATGCACAAACTGATTGGATGCCCTCGGGCTTCTTGTGACATGCACTCAATATATGTATAAATGCACGCCCAGAAATTTCTTGTGTAGTTTGGCTTTCCAGACGTGCAAGTTTCTGTGCATGTATTAATAATTTCCATCCAAATCAGTTGTGTTTTTTTTCCTGCGTTTCTGTCTAACAGGACATCTCGGGCGTCCTGGGCGAGGGAAGCGAGTACGGCGACAGCGGGATTGATGGCGTTGCCACGGAGATGGATGCAGACGGAGACCTGGCCTCCCGCCGATGCAAAGCCATGTCGGCCTCATTCTCAGTGTACTCGACCGCGGAGAGCAGCCTTTTTAATGGGAGCGACAGCGGGAGCAGCAGCGCGGGTGGAGGAGAAGGAAGACCTGGAGAAGGAGGACGGGGAGGAGTTTACGAGAATTTCCGAAAGGAACTGGACAGTCAAGCTTGGGTTAGTTACGTTTGTGTGTGTGTTTGTGTGTAGTTAATCGTTTCTAATACATTTTTCCTTTAAACGATCGTCTCATCAGACAAATCAGAGCCGAGACTGCAGGGAGGAGGCAGGATCTGCTGTCAGTGATGAGCAGAGCAGCGGGACGCTCAGCAGTGCTTACCCATCAGAGTCTGTGATGGACTGCGCGCAAGGTACAGTCAGGAAGGCTGGGGCTTTGGCTGTGAAGAACTTCCTGGTTCATAAGAAGAACAAGAAGGTGGAACTGGCAACAAAGCGCAAGTGGAAGCACTACTGGGTGTCTCTGAAAGGTGACACACACACATATGCACACACTCCTCAGGGTTGCATGTTTTTAAAAATCTAAATAAATTAAAGGTAACTTTTCCAACTCAAAGGGTGCAAAGACGTTCACAGGAACAAGTGCTTCATTGGCCTTTTAGACCCAAATATCAGCAGTTCCTTAGATATGAATATCACCCTCCTTCTTTCATACGAGAGATTAAAACTGGAATCAATTCTTGCAGAAAAGGGGGAAATATGTCACGTGCATTCTTATGCACCCTCAGAGGACGATTCTCAGCTAATACCACGCCAAGTTTCAGCTCAACATCTGTAGAAATAACTGACACTTTTCTATCTCTAGTGCTGACTGGTGTCCATCTTTACCCATAAAGTTCACCAGATGTAGAGCCAATGATCTCCTTCCAAGAGTTTTATTAAAATCCATCCAGTAGTTCATGAGATATTCTAACAGACAAACAAGCACATAAATGTGTATTTGTAGAGTAAAAACCTCATTGGCTCCTGCTGTAACAAACAGCCCATTATAACCAAGCTCCTGCAGCCATAACGTCACACTCAGAGAAGCGTCTGAGCGGGACCTCAGCCCGTTTAATCCTCCACCTCCTCTCTCCCGTTAGACTGTAATCACATCAGGCTAAACTCAGACTGTGACCTTGCTTGTCACCTTTACTGTTTTGGCTCTTTCTCCTCTGTGTGGCTGTGCATTACCGCTGCTCACACTCATCACAATTTAATTTTACGCCCGGATCCGTGTCTAATCCAATCGGGCCCTCTTTAAAATGCATCCTCTGTTTGTACCCATCTCCTGAAAATAGATCAATCTGTCTGACCTCCCTAACCTTGAGTAGAAATTTGGACCCAGATTATCTTGTTTAGATGGAAATTACAGGAAAAAACCCCTGATATAATCTCAATAAATACTTTATTTGATTGTATTATTCCTTAACCTGATGTGTTGTTCTTTCAGGCTGCACTCTGTACATGTATGAATCAGACAGCCGGTCCGGCATCGATCAGAACAGCGTTCATAAACACGCGCTGTGGGTGGAGAACAGCATCGTCCAGGCCGTACCTGAACACCCAAAAAAAGACTTTGTCTTCTGTCTCAGCAACTCAGTGGGGGACGCGTTCCTTTTCCAGGTGGGAAATTTGAAACGTTCCCTTGACATCTGCTGCTTTTTAATTCTAACGATTATTTTATTAGCGTTGAGGCATTAAAAACCAGACGAGACGCAGATGGATGGAATATTTGACGTCGTCCTATGGGGAATTTGTGTGTGTGAGACACATGAATGCGTGACCTTTAGCGACGTATGGGGGAGACGACAGTCCCGTGTGTTTGTTTTATGTCTGACATGTTTAAAGGCCACATTGTCACACTGTCACCATGATCTCCAGCAGTCGCCATTGTGTGTGTTGAAGTTCAGCTATTTATATTCATGACAACTCTCCACAAAGAGTCCAAGGATAGGAAGACAATTAATAATATGAGATTAAAGTGACAACCTGACTCTTTATTCCACTTCCTCCCTTAATGTTTCTCTTCTTTCCCGTTTCTCGCCAGACGTCGGGCCAAACCGAGCTGGAGAACTGGATCACGGCGATCCACTCTGCTTGCGCTACCGCTCTGGCCCGACAGCACCACAGGGAGGACACGGTTCGGCTGCTGAGAACGGAGGTCCGCAAGCTGGAGCAGAAGATCGACATGGATGAGAAGATGAAGAAGATGGGAGACATGCAGCTGACCACCGTCAACGACGCCAAGAAGAGGAAGACCATACTGGAGCAGGTGCGATGCAAAAGAATCAGAAATGTGAACTGAATCAGTATAGGAACTAAGAAGTGAACTTTTTTACCTTTTATTGTATTTTTAGACACCAAATCAGTGAACATTAGTATTTATTTGATTTTGACGTGAATCAATTTTGTGATCTCATGTTCTAGAACTGCACTTAAACACACCCAAAGGGCTTTAAATGTGCACATTTCTGTGATTTCCCTCAGCCACGGCACAAAATCTTCAGCAGGAACATGTTCCAGCTACAGATGTATGAAAATATTCAATTTGGTCATCATTTAAACATGCAGAATATTCCTAATACATGTTGAAACACATGCAATGAATACATGAAGGTCTTGATGTTTAGTGTCTGATTGCACACGTTCCAGATAGAAATTTTAAGGTGGATCAACCTTTTTCTCCCAATCAAAATGCAGCAAAGCTTTGCTCTTGTTTTATTTATGTCCAAAGTCTGAAAGTTGCAGAGCTGTAAAACTTTGCAGAGACACTTTGACCACACAAATGCAAAAAAAGCATTAACATTCAGCCTGTCTTTATCTATAAATTGACTCCTTTTATAAGTAACGTGAAACCATTTTACTGACAAATCCGATCCATGCAAATAGATTTGATTTACACACATCAAATAAAGATCTGTTGTAATAATGAATTCGAAGCTCAGAAACAAACAGGTTATGGGAGAAACTGATGCAAATGGAGTGTAGTTTTCAGTGTTTCACCTCCCACGGCCCTCCCTCTGAGGCGCTGCACATAGCACAGCGGGCCTTCGCTGGTGGGGGCCGTGTTGGTGAGTAATACCTCTCCACAGGGGCTTCAGAACTCCCACATCTCTCCTCTCACAATGACCAAACAGCTACGTAACACCAAGTCAACCTTTGTCCTTATTCAAGCTTTTCTTTCCTCAACTTATTAGATAAATCAGAAAACATGCCGGACGAATTTCACAAAGCTATGACATTTTTGCTTTATCTATTAGATCTTCTTGTGGGAGCAGAATCTGGAGCGGTTCCACATCGATCTCTTCCGCTGTCGCTGCTATCTGGCCAGCCTGCAGGGCGGAGAGCCCCCCAACCCCAAACGCCTCCTGGGTTTTGCTTCACGTCCCACCAAAGCAGCTATGGGTCGCCTTGGCATCTTCTCAGTGTCTTCCTTCCATGCACTGGTACTGCACACATCACAAACAGACTCTTTATACTCCGCTCTAGGCATTTCCCCAAGTTGTACTGTAATTTTGGTCTTAAAGTACATCAAAGTTCCCTGATCTGACGCTCAAACGCGCTTCACGTGTCTCTGCATGTTCCAGTTTCGTGAGAGGTTCCCAACCGCCGACCCTCTCTAACAGCGCAGCTTGGAGAGTGGGTGTGTTTATGTGGCTGTGAATGTCTTGTCACAGACGCCTACTGTAAGCAGGATTTTCTGCTTTCCTGACAAACACTAATCCAAACACTGCGCGCTGAATCCAATGTGTCGCAAAAACACTATTGTTTTGCTTTTATTTTGAGCAACAAAACCACCTTAAGCATCATCTTTTATTTCACTGATAAGTTGTAAAGTTGAGGTTTTCACTCTCATTCCTGCAAAACACTCAAAGCAACTCGTCAAAACTTGGAGATAAAAATGAAAAACAAAGCATTCCTTCAGTTTGTTCTCATCTAGAGCTGTGTTTGGTGATATCTGGAGAACTCTAAGAATGTAGAAACTAAAACATCAACGTGGAAAGAATGAGAAACCATAACATTGCAACCAGAAAGAGAACGTATAGGTAGCATCACCACATCTCAATGGCATATAAGGAGGAAGTTTATCATAAAATCTGCTAAGATGCACTGATTCCTGCAGATCAGACATCCAGATTCAGCTCGTTTACCGATTCCAGAGAAAGGCAGATCCGCCTCGTAGCGCCGTAACCTGGTGCCTGATGGATGCTTTGTTCTGAAAGCAGGATCCACAAAGTTGTTTGTTTCACGACTCATAAAAACGAGAGTAAAGAGACCAGTAAAATGTGTGAAAGGATTTCTGTGGTTTTAAACCACCAGGATGTTGGTCGTGATGAGGTGGGGTATTTTTTTCCACATGCACACAGAAACCCACAACATTTCACATCAACAGTGTATTTTTGTGATTGCTGGATCAATACAGGCTCACTCAGTAAGCATCCCTGAGGCACTTTCCCACAAACAGGCTTAACACCCTTTGCCCCCTGCCTCCCTTTGGTTTTACTGCTCTCTCACTTCCTTTGGCTGTGATTGCCACATGTGCCACTTCTTAGTGCTGCTCATTCTGGTCTCTTTCAACTCTTCTTGCCTGTCTGAACATAAAATAACCCAAATAATTTTAGAAAAAGAAAACACGAAGAACTTCGTAGAAGTTTGACCAAGTATACGGCAACACAAGACGCAATTTGCAGACAGTTTGATCTATATTTGCAGTGTGTGCGTTACATGAAGCATGCCAAAACAGTTGTGCATCACGTGCACATATATGTGCATCGTCTGCACATATATGTGCGTGAAGCGTAGTGAGTCTGAGCTGCTCAGAGTTCAGCAGTCGAGTGTGAATTAACCCAGAAATGCCAAAAGCTCTTCTGTCTGTGGTCTTGTAGTAGGTCACTGAACAGGAAGAGAGTGATTCATATTATATTTACTGCATCTCAACCCTGTTTCCCAAAAGTTACTAAGTATAAAAATGTAGATTAAAAAGAAAATGAATGTACATTTACCTGAAAGTGATGTTATATTGACTGTATGATTATACAGATGTTTTAATGCGTACACAACAACAAAGTGGTGACATTTTGCTTCAAATACTCAGGATAAAGAAGTCTAAATTATAGCTTTCCCACCATCTTTCATGTCGGAGATTTAAACTATGATGACATATTTTAAAAATAGAATGGAGTTTTAGTGTTTACTAGCGTCAATTAGCTGTGGCGGCCATATTGAATTGGGTTGCCATCAAATGTAAACAGTCGGAGATGTACATCTGGTGATTACAAGAATTTCATTCATGATAATCATCCGCTATCTGGGTGATAACTTTTATCTGTTTCATCTCCCTTTCAGGTGTCTGCCCGCACTGAATTCAGCATCAGGAGGAGAAGCCAGCCGTTGCCTCGTACCTTCAGTAAACGTCGTAGCCGGTTCTCCTCCCTCTGGGGTCTGGACACCGTCTCCAAGAGGAAAAGCAAGGCTCACCCTTCAATCGAACAGGTTTTCACCAACTTCTCAGAGTTTACGTCTGATTTAGGAATGACTAATAGTAAACTTTGCTGACAATCCAGTTGAGCTAGTAAAAACAATGATTTATTTAGCATGTGTACTAACTTTTCTATCATTTGCAGGTGTTTAAGGATCGGGTAGAGCCTGTGAGAAAACCCCTGGAGCGCATGTTTGAGGACTCAGCCAGCGAGAAATCTGTAAGTCCTTCAAAAAAAAAAAACACTATTAAACATCCAACAGTAAAACCAAACAGCTAAAAATGTGTTGATATATTAGTTTGTGCAGAGACATGGTTGAATTTTATGCATAGAATAAGTTAGGAGACGTGAGATCATGTCATGTTTTGTCATGTGAGGATCTAAAATAAGGAGGAAGGAAAGCAAGGAGACTGGAAATTGAAGTCAAAATACTTAAATAATGAAAGGGAAAAGGCTGGCATGGCAGCAAAAACACAAGAAAACCAAAGGGCGCTCTGTATGGATACAACACAAGAACAGGATTTACAGGAGGAGGGATGAGGAGCAGCTGGTTGAGTGACCGAATGAGGAGCAGGTGTGTAGAGGAGTGGCTATGATTTAAAACAGACACTAGGCGGTGCCAAAACAAGCAAAACTGTATAGTATGCCTTTAAAGAATGAGTGACAGTTAGCTCTAATCTAAAGATTAAATGTGTCATCCAAAGTAGGTCACAACTTGAATCTCATCTTTTCTGGTTCTTTCCCGTCCTGCAGTCAAAGTGAGACAAAAAAGGCCACGACAGTCAGTGTTTGTGTCTAATATTCCTCCTAAGGCTAAACACTGACGTCCTTCTTTGTTTCTTTCTTTAGTATTTACCAGAGAATCAGAGCTCTTTTAGCTCAAGGCTAATTACTTGTCATTGTTTGCCTTTCTTGTGAACCCAGAGAAAGACCACTGGAGCATCTGATGAACCTTTTGAGCTTGTATAATGAGATAGGGACTTCTCAGGACCCCGAGGCCAGCGGCGTAGCTGGATTTTCCACCTCCTTTCACTTAACTGAGATGGATTTGGAGCTCCGTCTCATAATTTGATGGGTTATCCGAGGGACGCACAAAATCCGTGCACCCTTTTGCATCAGCGAGCATGTCTTTGAGGTCATTCTCAAGCTCTCGCTCTAACATTTTTAGACGTCAGCTTTTCCCCTCGATGTGAAGTGATACATTTGCAAACTTATGAAACTTTGGTCACATCTCACTTTTCCGAAATCCTGCACCAGTCAACGGAAACTGACCATTCATCGTTAAAGGCAGATGGTAGATCAGCGCTGACATCTCCCCATTTCATTCTTTTTTCACTGCTTGAGGCAATTCCACCTCTATCAGAATCACACACTCCATCAAGAAGAGGACAACTCCTGTTTGCTAATCCCATTGAGACAAATTTGATCTCATCTTTGTGGATCATTAGCTCGGATTATGTGGACATTTGCTACCAGAGGGCCTGGAAGTTTCACACCATCTGTGCTCTCATGAGTCCGCTGTACTGACCATCATTTACAGACAGCTGAAAATGATTTTTAAGCCAGAAATCTGCATAACCTCAGGTCACCTCGAGGCTGTGGGTGTTTACTAGAATTAACTGTAAAGAAAAACATCCAGTTAGGCGTACTGTAGGATGGATAACGCCATGTTTTTGTGGGAACAGATAATAAAGTGAAGTGAATGCCTCAGCCTGAACCCTGAAAACTGGAGCAATAAAGCACTCTAGCTGTGAGGGCCCCCAGTGGCAGACTGGGAGATCAATTTCCTTCCACCCACGCTCAGCCTCCGCCGGCAGGGGATGAGATGACCGTAAAGAAATGCATCAGAACGCCTTGACATGCAGTGATATAAAGCTGGAAAATGTTGCAAGCTCAGACGTAAATGTTCCTGCAAGATCAGCTTCACGTCTGATAGACTTGAGCTGCTATTCCGTATTTGTTCGTGGGAATCCTTCTGTTAGCATAGGAGGGAGTGAGGGACCACAAGATTTTATGATACCTCCTGGAAGCCCTTCATCCCCCCAGCAGAGGAATCCTAGATAGGCCAGGAGGGAAGCCAGATGGTGCCGAGCAAGCCTGGGAGTTCAGGGAGTTGGGGGAGGTACTGGTTACAGCTTCGTCTGTCTGGGAAAATGTGTCTCTTTCTTTGTGTATCTGTCTTTTTCTTTCATTCAAAACATGCTTTTATTTATAGCCCACCCTTCAAAATCCCAATCTTCCTTTCTGTTCGCACAGATTCACACAAGTTCTGGTTAATTTGAGCAGAGACCACAGGGCGTGATTGTTAACTGTCAGCAGATTACAGAATGGAGGGGAAAGAAAGGGAGGGGGGCAGATGAAGGAATGATAGGGGAAAGGGCACCAGAAGGAGACGCAGTGATTAATGGAGGGGTCTGAGTGGTGGAATAATGAAAATCTGGATGCTGTTACTTGATAGGAGCAGATACATTACAGGCCAAAAACAAGGAGAGGTGGCCAGATCAGTCCGACGAGCTTAAAAATCACCGGACTGATCAAAGTTATCCTGTTAGCATGTTATGTTAACTAACTATGTGTTCCAGAAGAAAACAGAAGACTCTGTGAAAAGTCCTCCCAGCCCAAACGTGGACAGTGACATTTGGGTTCCCGATCACATCAAACCGTCCTGGGTGTGTCTGCCCAACAATCAGCCGGTCCTGGTCGTCGTCCAGCCCGGTGAGACGGCGCTGGACGTCCTGAGCGCCGTCTGTGAGGTAGGACAGGACGTCAATCAGAAGCACCCCTCAGGACTATAGTTACAAACTTCATATGACAGATTTCTTGTTATTTTTCACTTCCTGTTATTTTATTTTTTGTTGATCTGCATTCAAGAAGCCAAGCGGCTAAAACTACAAACACTAGAGCTGCAACTCACATAGTTTCAGTCATAAAAAAAACTTTTATTTTCATTAAGAAATAAAAAT
This sequence comes from Callopanchax toddi, assembly GCA_006937965.1. NCBI lineage: Eukaryota > Metazoa > Chordata > Actinopteri > Cyprinodontiformes > Nothobranchiidae > Callopanchax > Callopanchax toddi. The sequence goes on along the minus strand of SSNR01000038.1, from coordinate 978,046 downwards.
CACACTCATGTTTTTGCATAAATTAGCTCTATTGGTCTAATTTAAATTACATTTATTGTTAATGCTTTTTTTGTCTGCTCAACAATACATTAAATATGTAATACTTATAATGAAAAGGGTCAGGTTTAATGAATGGTGCTCACAAGTCTGCTTTTTATTAAAAGCTATTGAGGATTTGTGATTTTATTTATTATTAAATTCAATTAAAGCAACAAAAGTTGTTAATAAAGGACAAATACTTTTATTTGTACTTACACATTATACAAATATACTAATTTATTTGATTAAAAAATGCTGTGCCGCCAAAATTCCACCATTCTTGAATTGCGAGGACAGCAGATGTCACTCCAAGGGCCTCAAACGGCCCACGGGCCTCGCTTTGGACACCTCTAACTAATATATTAATGCTGTGTAATTTGTGACTAATAAATGATGCATTTTACTTTCCTGTCTCGTTACTTCCAGACCCATAAGATTGGCCCCTCTGGTCACTACCTACGAGTGAAAGTTTGGGTCGACAACCAGAGGCTTTTTTATGTTCCCAGATCTGAAGAGGACATCTCTGATTTGGTAAGAAAGTACATATTAAGGCGCTTCAATGTATAAATCCTAGAGTAAATCCACCAATCAGATCATAAATCAGTTTTTATCCCACAGCTTTATTGTGTTGCAGTGTAAAACAACCAGGAGCATCTCATTTCACCTCATTATTAAATCATTTTTGTTACTTTATGAAAAGACGTGGATGCAAACTTGTGCATGTTTCATGACCTGGTTTTGGATTTGATATGCCACGCGCACAAAACTCCCAGAATGCAAAAGAGCCATTTTTTGCACTGTGCTATAAATAATGCAAAATCATAATCCGAGTATACGGCGTGCACTCTGAATGAAACCCATTTGTATTGTGTGTGAGCGTTTGGACTTTTTACATTTTTCATTTTGAAAAAAAAAAGCCCATTATTCCTAAAATAAACTCTTTGTGGCAGAGCGGTGTGGGTGACATTCTGAACCTTTTCTCAAAACACAATCACCATCTGACTCCATCAAGAGCCTCTTTTATCCCCCTGCTTTGATCAGCGACTCATTTCACCCTCTTTCATGCTCAGCCTATGATATTACGTTATTATTGCTCCTCGGTGAAGGCTGTTGCACACCGCAGACGTCTGTTCCCGGTGTTGCTTCGTACACACAGCTGTGTCTGTGCTCGTCTGCAGCGAGGTCAGAACCTCGTCTGAACACTCTCTCAGGCTTGACCCGGATCATGACCTTCACATGCACTCGATCTGCTGAGGAGTTAGAATAATGCATGAACCGCTTTTATTAAGAGTTATGGCGTGACCGTGACCTTATATATATATTGCTGCACCTTTTTATTTTCTATTAAATGTACATTTAAATGTGTTTGTTTGCAGGTCTATAAAGAGATCGAGATTTGCCCCAAAGCCACCAAGGTGATCCGGTTTGATAAAGCCGAGTCGAGCACCATCGGATACGGTACGGATGATTAGTCCTCAGTCCCAGACACGCTCTAAAAATCTGTATCAAATTGATTTCCTAATGGACTTTATTGAGTTGTGCTTTGATAATTACTAGAAGAGAATGACCCAGCGAGAGCACAAGTGGTCCTAAGTGGATCTAATTGCTTCATTTTTATGCTGCAGCAGTGCACGCTCTCAGATAGTTATTTTTAAAAATGAGACTGAATCTCCCTGTGTCCAATTCTTTGTGTTTATAGGTTTTTCTGTGGTGGTGATAGATGAGGACGGGGTGCAGAAGCTACATATTACTGAGGTCAAAGCAGGAGGACTGGCTGCAGCCAAAGGTATGAGATTTTTCTATTTTATTAACAAACAGAAGCAGTGATAATTAGACGGATGACAAGAAAAAGTTCAACTGTATCAACAGAAGTTATGTGGACACTTTGGAATGTTATTGTTGGAACTTGGATTACATTTCAAACACCTGAATACCGAAGAAACAATGAATTCCACGATTTCTTATCAGTGCATCTTTGTGTGACTACTTTGCATCAGCTGGTGAGTCAAGCTGAATTCTTAGAATCCAGAGGACGTGTGGTTGATGAGGTGAAGAGGTGATAAAGAAGGCACACTACTCTGCACGCTCAGCTTTGTTTTTCAGCATTTTGTTGCAGCTGTTAATCAAACTTTATGTTTTTATAAAACTAATAATAACTAAGAGCCTCTATGATAAGAGATGTGAGACATATGTAGTTAAATAAAGTCAAAGATTGAAATTGAATTTATCTCATAAATTAATCTACTGATTACCATTTGGAGTCAACCGGATTCAAGATGGCCACCACGGCTAGCTGACATGATCAAAAATGACTATGATTCAGTCGGTTTTACAGATATTGAGGTCAAATTTGGTGCAATTGTTGCTAAAAGGCGTCCTCAACACAGACTCTAAGTAAGCTCTTTATTTACAACTTTTCCATTAAAGGCATATTATGCAGTTTTGGCTTTTTTTTAGCAGTGTCCATCGTAAAAACATTAGCATTGTCTCTGCTCAAAAACACCTAAATCTAATTTAAATGTCTCCTCAGCCTTCGTTGCTTTCTACTGGAGCGGTTCATCACTCATTCAAAGAAATCAGCTGTTCAAGCAGGGAGAGATGGAAAATAATCAGGAATCATGAGCTAAAAACACTCTGGGGTTAGCATAACAGCTAGCCATATTGGGTTAGCCTAACCTTCTCAAGACATGTGACTTTTGTGAGACTTCAGGGCACCGAACCGGAGACTCTGAAGTTGCAAACGCGGTATCCTGGACACAAGCTGGGACTGATTGACTTCATTACCCCTGTAAAGGGTCAGATTAGCACATACTGGCTCAGGAAAAAGTTTTTAAAATATAAAAAAGTTACATAGTGTGCTTTCAACTATTGGATTGTCTGTAACTAATTAACTTTTGGAGAAAGTCTAATTAAAAGTGGTTGCCACAGTCCACTGATTTTAGAAAACACAGAAACTCAGTTAGTTTTACAGATGTGCTAAAATTTGGTGTTGTAGTGGCTAAGATTCATTTCCGTCACACACTCATACACTACATAGCCCATTGTGCTACATTTTTGCATAAAAGGTTTTGCAATAACTGTCAGGGTTCTCATTAAAAAGGAAAGCCTTCATCAACAACTTTTAGTCAGTACATTTCAAGATGGCTGCCACAGCTAATCAATATTAGCAAACACAAAAATGTCCACAGCTCGGTCATTTTAATGGACGTTAAGCTAAAATTTCCCATGGTAGTAACTGAGGGTCATTCATAACCAGGTGTGCACACAATATTTTCATTGAGGTACTCAGGGGAGAGCTGGGGGGAGGGGGGACTGTGAAAGTAAAGCACCTGTGACACAGCTGGGAGTCACAACTACACTCAGTCTCTGGCTGAAACAGAGAGCGTAACAGCATGAACTCATCAGTTCTATCGGGGAAGCTAATTAGCGAAGTACACTTAGGCATCACAACAAAGAGAGGCTCCAAACATAGTTCTGCATGACAACACCAGTCCGCATTCGGACAGAGGAATCAGGTACGCACATGATATCTGGGGTGTGCATGCGCACTGGTGTACCAGTTATGTGCACACCTGTTTATAACACATACTTCAAGTGCTAACAGATTGCTGAAGATTTAGTGATCTTAATTTAAAGCTGACATTAAAGGCAGCAGGTGACTCCATTCCTTCAAGGAATGTTATGGCTTTATTTCACAGTCAGCTAGCATACAGATTCAGCTACACAACAACAAAACAAAGGTATAAATATTGAGCGCTGCTGCATACTTTATATTTATCAGACCGTTTTTAGTTTTTATCCTCAAGGTCTGATCTCCCTGAACCTTCGTCCTTGTGGATTTGTTGCCTTCTCCATTTTTTCTTTGTCTGCCTAGCTGGGTTTCAAGTCCACCCCCCACTCACTGGTCCCTACCTTTAAACCACTGCAGAGACCTAACGATTGGAGAAACATGCAGCCGTTTTGTAGATACAGCACTAATGTATAGAAAATAACACGCTTCGCCACTGTGCCCCAGGGTCGCACCAAGGTTACTCAAGTGTGAGATTGTGGCCTCCAGTGTATTATCAGCCTGAAAGCTGCTATAGCAGTCAGAGGACACAGCTGCACCGACGGTCCACCTTTACTAGTGCACCCTTCTGCTTTAAAAGACCGCGTTCTGCTGCATCACAGAATTCAAACCTGCGTGTGTGTCAGGTATTGTGTTAGTAGGTTAATGTGTTTGAAGCATGGGGACAAGGAGCCCTGATGGGTTTCTCTCTGTCTGTAATTTCTGTTCCTACCCCCTCTCACTGAAGCACACACATTACAGCAACACACACAGCAGTTTATAGCCAGAAGGGTTATGGCTCCCTGTCCAATAAAGACTCTGCTACAGCTGACAGTTTCCACTTCAGACAACTAGGTCATAACTTATGGCTAAATGTGTGCCTATATCAGGAGTGTGTGTGTGTGTGCATGTATGAGTTCATAGCAAAAATTACACTACGTCTGCTGTTTTTGTTGGAATTAAAATACCCCAAATCAACTTGTGTGACTTGATTCTGCAGCGAGAGCAGGTGAGAGGGCTGTCAGATCCTTTGAGCAGCTGTCACAACCAATCAGGCTAATTGTTAAAAACCAGCTGATTGAGTGCTAATTCTCAGTTAGCAAAGCAAGGCACAGGTGGTTGAAGGGAGGGAGTAAAAGCATGAGATCTCAGGTTAAAAAGCATTCCAATGAGGTCAATGAGTTCTCTTTCATGCATACTAACACAAAGGCAGTATTAGAGCGAGGACGAGAATAGACAGGCGTTGTGCGCTCGCTCCTAAAGCCATCCAGTCTTGTTAGATCAGCGTTTGCCGCGAGCGCCAAAGCAAGCATGAAAGGATGCATTTTTAATGTATTGGAAGACTTTAGAGTCCCGACATGTCTGATCAGTCTCAGAGCTGCTGTTTGGAGGCAGGGCGCCAAGATTTACTCTGATCGTTTTTACCCAGTAGCCCTCTAGGGTGGCCTCTGAGTTGGTCTTGACCTCTCTGATGACCCATGTACTTACTGAGCATCATTTCCTAAATATTGTCGTTGTTTATCAAACTTTTTTTTGTCGTTTTAAATTCAGGTTTGAAAGCAGGGGATGAGATCCTGTTCCTCTGTGATAAACCTGCGTCAGAGCTCCAAATGGACGATATGAAAGCTGCATTTGCAGACAACATGCTGACTTTGGGCGTCAGTACCCTGCCCCAGCTGGACCGTAAAGTACTCTGCTCATGTCCACCTCGGCGCTCTGACGGGGAGCAAGACACTTCTACGGATATCTTTTCCCAAAGCCAAGGTAAGACTTCATAATCTGCATAAACAGATGATGCACCGTTTACAACCCACAACTAAAATCCCCAACTTTGTGTAGCATGAGGACAGATGCATCCGTATCTGCAGGGTGTGTAAAGGACGGTCTGGTAATTATGCAAGGGTGCCGTCTGATACAACCTGCAGGCAGCCACCAGCCGCTCACTGACCTGCTCTTTTTATTTGTGCAAGGGCACCATTTGTATTCCTCAGAAACCTGGGCTTGCAATGCACAAGCAGACAAGCTGGCATTGTTTGCACAGGGACTCAGAGCAATATGAATATTAATATGCATCCTTCAGCAGTGTGGAGCTGCCATCATGGAGGATGTGCCATATGCTGAGGGTCAGATGGAGAGTAAAATACTTCTGCAGCTAGATGGAGGTCACTGATGATGTCATGCTGAAGATGAGGCTGGTGAACATGAATACTTAACCACAGAGGAGACTTTAGAGATCAAACATCCACTTAAGGGTTTCTTTTTTATTACCCTGTCAACGCAACTTAAAAGCAACAGAAATTTATTTAAAAAATGATGAAAAAGGAGGAACTGGAAATCTAAGAAAAGTACTTTTTATATATTTAGCGCTCACATGCACTCCTCTCAGCTGTATCCCTTGTTTTGATCTGTAGAGGACATCCTGGATGAGGTGTCGGGTTTGACTGTGGACAGCCTGGATGAGACCGTGGAGGACGAACCCCCGCTAAGCCCCAGAGATCCCCAGGAGGACAGAACCGTCATGGCAGCTGGACAGAAGGTAGGGCAAGACATTATAAATAAAAAAACAGCTTTAGGTCTAACACAGCAGCCAAATGCATGGAACAGATACGAGAGATGGTTGTTTTTTCTGTCCGATAACTCATTAAAGTGCAAAAATCAAACCGTTTTTACAGAAACTCAGGGGTTAGAAATGATAACACGCATGACGCTGTGCATGACGATGTGTTGGTGTCAGTCTCAGCATGTGAACTGAAGTGTGTCCAGTATGAATTTGATGTGTGTGCTGTGAAACACAGAAATGGATACAGACAGGTGAGTGGAGGACTGAGTGAACAGCATCACTTTCTAATTAACATCACGTCTGGTCCAATCAGGGCTGGTGAAGTGATTTGCTGGAGGAGGCTGTGTACCAGCCCGTTTCCCTTGGATACGGTTGTCACTTCCATTACCATGGCAATATCTGACAGCCAGAAACAACCAGAAACTTTGTTTTTTTCCCCTGTTTGGTGGTGAATCTTGAATAAAGGACAGGAACGAGGACAGTAATGTGTCTGGAATCAAACGTCTGTGAGCTTCGGTCTCGATGGGGAGCTTGTGTTACGGTCGGCGAGCCAACGTAGATTAAAAGCAAATCAGGAAAAGTTCAAATGATCTGGTTAAAGGTTTTGCTTTGAGTCATTTAGGGAAGTTGAAGTTAGAAAACTTACAAACACAACTCAGCTGCGTATTAAAATTTAAATAACTTTGCTATTTTGGGATCCAAGTCCCTACATGCCCTTCATGCTGCAGCGTTAAGCTTTTTATGAGGTGGTGTTGCCCTGTTTCATCTTTGCCTTTTTGAATTTTTAAATATCTAGATCATGCATTAAACTGTTTACATTTTTTGTTTTTTTTGTTTCACATAAATTCAGACAGAACCAATGTGGAAGTTGCACGCTTTCCCTTCTTTTCAGCTGCAGGTTTCATGCAGTAAAAGCTGAAATAAAAAGTGCAGATCAGTACGTTTTTTTGGCATCTAAAAGGACTGTTATTTTCCTCAAAAAGGCTGGGAAAATAATTATAAAAAAGGACTTTGTCTTTACTGTGTAAGAGACTGAAATAAATCCTTGTAAATCAGTAAAAATGACAACACTTAGAAAGCAGCTGCAGCCTGTGATCTTCATCTCACCTTTCAGTCTCTCACCTCCTGCTTCAGTCTCACATCTGCTGTCTGATTTCTGTCCTAATTTCCATCTGCTGCATTTCTTCAGCCTCCTTTTTAAAAAAATCTGTTTTTTTAATGTTTGCATGGTTTCAGATTTATCCTGTTTTTGTTCTCATAATTGAGGAGAACGTGTCCAGTCCCACACATGACGGTACACGCTTTTCTGTCTCTCCTCAGCTGTTGTTCTTTTGTTTTGAATGCCCTTTCTTTCCCGCTGTTCTTCCAGTTTTCTTCAGATCTCAGACCCTTCCCTCCATCCCCCCTGCTGTTCATTATCATAAACAACATGAGGACGGCTGCTGGCTCCCAGACAGCTTGCTGTTTTTAGCTGTCCAGCCCTGACCTCAGCCTCGACACTTGGATGTTTTTGTTACCAGAGTCGATCAAAATCTGCTTCATAGACCTCACAGAAACTCCTCCATCTCTTATTTCTGAATTAGTCTTTTGTCTCACCCCCCCTTTTTTTTTTTGGGAAAATCTCATCGTGGATTGTGCCTTACCTCATTTCACCCGCGGTCACATGGTGACAGACGATTGACTGGAGGAAAAGGAGGCAAAGTGGGACAATTTTAATTATCCCCACACTCTAATTACTTCCTTCTACAGTGTTTCACATCATTTAGTGGAGATAAATGAGTGTCTGGTTAGCCGGAGGAAACGTTCATTATTTTAGACAAAACACAGCTACCTCCCCTGCACGAAAAAACCCAGAGAATTTTTAAAAAAAGGATTGCTTCGGGATAACAACGATAATAGAGATGATGGTGACTGGTGGGGTTCTCCAAGGTGCATTCAGCCTTGATAATGTGGGCTTGGGGGGATGTGAAATGCATTATTCAAGGGACAGTTTTCACCAAGGTTTTGTATCATTTCCATTTGCACACATTCAGAGGAGATGATCAGTTTTAATAGTGCACTGTTTATTTTTCCATAAATTCTCATTTGTCTCTCCATCAGACCTTTTATGTCTTAATTTTGCCTGTAATTCTATTATCTTCCACCAGAGGGAGCCCTGTGCTGAATAATGAAGCATCCATGACAGCGCCAGTGTTTATCTGTAAACAGATAATGATGGAATGCATAAGACCCATTTATCTAAAATGTAAAAAGATATTATAAATAATCCTTAATAGTCACTGATTTCAGATAAAAGGATTGTCTGGTCTGACTTCACTTCAGAGCTCAAACAATAAAACAGCTTTTATAGCTGAATGCCCAGATCCCTGTCTCTGGTTTTATAGACATGTCTTGTGTTACATTCTTTAATTACGCACGTGCACGCAGGGGACACGTGCACACACAAGACAAACAGGTTTAACCTTCAAATTAAACAGATACGTCGCCTCCTGCCTGCAGAGTCAACATTTGGTCATTTTCAGGATCCAGGTTTTCACACAAGGCTATAAATGTTTGTTGTTGTGTACATATTTAAGATATAGCACAAGCTGCTCCAATGCATTCTGGTTTTTGTAGTTTTAGTGATACTGCACCCCATAGATCAGTGGTGTCTAATCCTGATCGTGGTGGGCCGGTATCCAGCATGTTTTAGAGGTTTCTCTGCTTCAACACCTGATTTTAGTTAGTGATTAGAGACTTTCTGCAGAGCTTGATGACAGAACAGGCGGTTCAACCATTGATTCAGGTGTGTTGGAGCAAGGAAGGAACTAAAACATGCTGAGGACTGACTTTGGACACCTGAGAACTGAACCCAAAGTTAAATGACCAAGTCACAGAAACAAATTGGACATTTTTCCGGATGAATTTGAGCACATTCACAACATGTGCATTTAAAAAATCATGCAAATTTCTCATTTTTTCACCCACTCTGTCCCCCACATCGAGCTTTATTAGACTTCAAGTATATTTTAGTTCAAAGCTTTACATGAAGGGTCTTTTTTAACTAATATCTTCACATGTGAGCTTTACTTTTATGTCTGTCTATCCTTTCATTAAGCGTGCTGTATGAGATGCAGGTGCGTGGTTACTATGGTGACCCTAATAAGCCACTTGCAGAAGCAATAACATTTCTGTTGATATTCATTCTCTCTACTTTTTACACATTTTATACATCTAAACAAAGGTTTTTGTATTAGCTTGAATTACAAAGTTGATGTAGGAATTTTAGGCAGTAGCTGCGTTCAAAGTTCTGCAAAAATGTACTAGGTAGGGATCCAATACCAATACTGGTATCGGTATTGGCCCGATACCAGTATCGTTATCGGTTAAAGTTACCCGATACCAGGAACCGATACCAGTGGCTTCACTGTCTGTGACTTGTGATTTCTGTTGTAGTTTCCTATATTGAACACTAGGGGGAGCTATTGAGCTAAAGAGGAACAGTGTGGGTTGAGAGCTGGAGATGGTGCCAAATAGTTCATTTTATTTGGTTAAAATGTGAAAAATTGCAATAATTTCACTGTGAAATCACAGAAAATGGTTATTTTTTCACCTTATATTTTAGTTTTGTGATCATTTTTTAATATATATATATATATATTTTAATCTAACTCAGTCATTTGTTGTAAAAAGCAGAGAAGAAAAAAATAAAACCTGTATTTCAATTTGTTGCATTTGTCATATGTCACCTCACTTGTGTCATATTGTGTGTGGTAGAAGTATCGGTATAGGCGAGTACGGTACTCAGATTTATCGGTATCGGATCAGTTTTGAAAAAAGTGGTATCGGTACATCCCTAGTACTAGGTGTAATCTGGTTACTTGAAGTTTTTAAAACTCGATGATTGCGTGCAGGGAAGTAGTCCTGGAAACACCACATGGCTGCACCTGCAAGCAGGAAGTCATGGCTTTACTTTGTACAGTGGAAAAAGGCGGAGACATGTCCACGGTACTGGCTCTAATTCACGTAGAACGTCTCGCACTCCAGATAAAATCAGCTCTTGAGACTTGAAACATGCTTCAGGAAGAAGCTCGGATATCTGCCTTAAAATCCAAACATCTATAGAAGATTTGTGAAGACGTGTCACACCACAATCATCCTTTTAACTTTGGATTAAACGATTAAATTCTCTGTTCATCCCATCTTTCCTTGTGGGGGGGATTTATGGATTTACATGCTTTTTTTTTTCTTCCTGATTGCAGAAACTGAAGTTACAGTAAGACTCACCCCCCTCCTTGCTGTCTCCCCCTTCCTCCCCCTGCAGCAAGCATGCGCCTGTTCTTTCTGGGAACAGGAACAGACATGTACGCTCCAATATTCCCCATCATCACATCCACATTTCTTCATGTGAGATTTGAATATATACGTGTGCAGGCATGATGTGTTCCTGTGCTGGGTGTGTGGGTTCAGCTGATGTGTGCGAGAACAGGTTTCTGTTTACCTCCACGCTCCTCCCTCGTGCGGTTCTGGGAAGTGAGTCTGAGACGTAGAACATTAAGTTACAGAGCCTCTGGGGTTGGGATTTCTCTATTGATGCTGAACGTCCCTTTGTCCCCTTTTGAATGCTTGCTTTTATTTAATCTGAGGTCAAGTTTAGTGTATTGGGTCCAAGACATTTCAAAGATATGTAGGTGCAGGTGGCAAAACAAAGCCTAAAAGTTCAATTTTTTTAAAACAAATTTGTTCTTTTTTTTTTTAGAGATCTTCTTTTATTCCTAAAAGCTGCACTTTTCTCTATTAGAAGTCTGGAGCGTTTGACTCCTGCCACTCTATTCTCCTCCCTCTATTCTCCTCCCATCTTTTCCTCATGAGGATGTGATATTTGATCTTTTTTGAACGTTGCAGTCTGCTGCACCACTCTCAAACACCTGGACAGAGTGAGAGAAGCGAGAGCGATGACAGGGGAGATTTAGAAGATGATTGGATAGGATGAGATGACATTAGAGTGCTGTTGCTCAATGCAGTCTGTTAAATGACCCATTTGTTCAGATGCGGAGGATTTTTGGTCGTACCAGCAGCGTTCTTCAGAGCGGAGCGATAAATTGAGGGCGACTTGTTTTTAAACGGGAATCTCAGCATTACAGGATACGTTTTGGGAAGTTTTTGGACAAACTCAGATTTCCTGTGCAGCACAATGGATATTAACTGGACCTGACAAGCAGGACGGGAGTGAAGTGAACACCCGACTTGTCTCTAAAACATTTTTCGACTTGTCGGGATGTCGGCTTTCAGGAGGAGCAGGAATTCCAAACCCTCAACAGACTCGATTTACGATGTGTTTCAGTCGGTAAGCTTTGCAGCACACGAGTGTGTGTGTGTGTGTTTGAGCCTGCACAGGTTGGTGATTATGTCATGGTACTGTACCAGCAGTGCTAAGCTGAGGCTCTGTGGATCCAAATGATTTATGTAATGCTTGTTTCTCATCACATGGGATTGTTGGACCTTTTTATTTCACATCATCTTGGTATTTCTAATCCTGCATCACCATGCAACAAGTGCAAGATCTAAAGTAAAATGTAACAAACATTTTTACTTTACTTGTATTTTTTTGATGAAACGTCCAGATCTGGAATGCTTTAACATCATCTGCCCCCGTCTCCTGCTGTCATCTGTCTCTATTACCGCTCCATCTGTCACAGACTAATTCATCTGGACTTCAGGGTTAGACCTTATTCGAGCAGCACGGCTCTAATTGCTGTCTGTTTTCTGCGTAGAAGTTGCCATTATTACTGTATGGATTGTTGTCTGTCTGCACTTTGATTCCTGCTAATCCAGATTATTAGTGATGCTAAAAATTATGTTTTATAATGTTCAGCACAAATCCTTTAGAAGTGATGCTCAGCAGCATCACATGCAATAAAAACACTTTGCTACTGCAAAATAGTTTCTCACATTCTGGATGTTTTTTTTAATTTTGTTGCCTTACATACTGAAAGTTACTGCAAAAGACATTAAAAAAGCCTAGGTTTAGACATTTTAACTTATTGTTTTTAGTCTGAAAAGAAAATATATTTACAGCCCTGCTTGAAGTTAGCTGAAATTTCTTTAAAATGGTCAAATTTTTAATATTTGAGCAGAAAGTCTGCCAATGGGCGAAGCAGAAGTTGCTTGGCTAGAATTCTTTTTGTAAATGCAGAAAAAGTTTGCTGTTTTTAAGGAATCTAGCAGTAACTTTTGACCATATTTAAGAAAATTTGGCTAATTTCACATAGGGATGTAAATATGTTTTATTTTCGGACTAAAAATAAGATAAAATATCTAAAAAAATAAGACTTATTTACTTTCTTAGAAATCAGGTTTTGCAGTGTATCAGGATTTTTAGCATCATCATGTTTTGTGATCTTGATGGTTGCTGGACTGGTTTGATTACAACAATGAGAAATTGTCTTGTCGTAGCTGAAGTCCAACAGGAGACGAGGCATAAAATCAGCAAAGACAAGCACTTAGACAGCCGTCTCCACACAGGCAGGTGCATCAGATCATAAATAACTAGACGCGAGGAACATTTTTGATCATATTTAAAACAAAACTTTACGTTTAAAGACTGTTTATGATTGTCTCAGAATTATTTAGTCATGTTTATGTGATTATTTGATCCACAGAATGTTTGTTCATCCAGTCAGGTCTCCACCTGATTGGCTGGAAGTTCTTGTTTATCTAAGAGTTTGTGGTATCAGCTGATATTTGCTGACAGCTAACACTCTGCATGCATCTTAAACCTTAAACCTGAAGATTTGTTCTGGTATGTCTACGTTTGTTGTTGTCATATTTGTACTTCAGTGTGAAAGACGAACCGGAAGCTTTAATCTGATCACACAGAGTGGACTCTGAAATTGGATTGCTCCTGCTCCCTGTTTTCTGCTGATACAGATTTTAGCTGAGGACAAAAGAATTTCCAGTAAGCTTTTTTTGATCTGATGGATTTAAATCAGTGGTACTATAACAACTTTAGGGTGGATCAGCAGAAAAAATGAAGACAAATGTAAAATTCTTTGAACTTTTTGTGTTCGGTTTGTCAGAAGTCCCAGAGTGGCTCAAGCGCATTTGTTTCTCATTGTCAGAATGGATAATAAAATAATCAAATACATGATTTTAGCCCTTAAATACATTCCAAATGTCTACATGAATCAGGAAACTTACTGGAAATCTCAAAGATGCAGCAAATTCTGCCTTTTTTCCCAGACTAATGATGCAAAATGTGCAAAACAAGTTATTCCTGCAGTTGTTTTCTTTGTAGTTTTGCAAAGCATCAATTAAAAGTACGACTTTGTGGTTAATAAAGGAACAGCCTCTAGTAGTATGTCTAAATGCCGAAGGGAAAAGTTTTTAGCCTAGTCTTTTATTTTTTAATAGCGGGGTTCAAACCACCAAAATGTGGCAGGTCTGCTCATGCTTGGTGTTTTTCATACCAGGCTTGTGGGTGGGAGTGTCCTGGCAGGTTTTCAAACATGCATCAAATAGATTGTTTGCAGCGTGTGATTCTAGTTAGTCTGACGGTGATTCAACAAGACTAAATCTGTAATTAGACACAGTCATTTCAGGGGTTTTAGGTCTTCACAGGTCAGAAGGTGATCTGCTGGAAGTTTTGTTGTTTTCATCTCTGGAACTGAATCTAAAATGAGTCAATTCAGGGCTGAATTGATTTTTACTTGATAAAATGTGTAACTGTAGGGCTACTGACTAGGGTCCTAAAGTCTAAATACTCATTACGTACCGCCAAAACATCTGAAAATGATTAGTAGTGTATCCAATCCGTACGTCAAAGGCTGGATTTTCCACATTTTAGGAGCTGTTACAGTAAAGCATGATCTCCTCTGAACTCCCACTGAGTCCTAAACACCCTCAGGAGAGAGAGCTAGGACTGGGCGAGGCCATGGAGGACTTTGAAAATACGGGCCAGTGTGCTCATATTTTCCTGTGACAGTTAAAAGACGTGCTGCAGCATTTTGCACCCTCTGGAGATGTGTGCACAGCATTATTGTTCTCTAGTCAAACTATTTCTATGAGCTTTGTATATGATTGGAGATACCTGTGTATGTTTGGGACTCTTATTTTGAAAGACAGAAAGAAGTTTTTTGACTTCCACTGCAAACGCTGCTATGGAGGTATCCTAAAGCATCTTGTATTTAAAGAAAATGCCTATTTTTTTAAACAAATGCAACAAATGCAGGACTATCACACATCAGTGTCTTTATTAAACTGCAAGAAGAATCTGTATTGTTGTTTTGTTTGATCTGTATTTACTCATAAAACAAAGTGCGAAAATTATGATTTTATGATCTTTCTCTGCAGAGCACGGAGCAAGTCACCGCTTTCTGCCGGAGTCTCCATGACATGAACTCCCTGGAGCGCCCCATGTCGTCGTCCTCCTCCTCATCTTCGTCCTCCCTGTCCCAGAGCCCCGTCTCACCGTTACCGTCCACAGCAGGCGCCTCCACCCAGAGGCAGCTCTCCCACGCAGACAAACTGCGCAAAGTCATCAACGAGTTGGTGGAGACAGAGAAGACTTACGTCAAGGTGAGTGTCCGCTTTTATGTTTTTAATCACTCGGCTGTTATAATAATTCCACACCCTTATTTGTCAGAGTTGAGTCACAATCCCTGACACACCTTTAACATTTGTGTCAAATTATTCATTAGAACACCTGCTATTAAAGTAGCTTCATTCAACATTCCCTTCCTTCTTCCTGACTGATCATGTGACTTTGAGAGAAAATGAATCGTGACTCATCTGTTTCAGGACCTGCGGTGTTTAATAGAGTGCTACCTGAAACCTCTGCAGAAGGAGAGCTTCCTAACTCAGGATGAGGTACGATCAGCAGAGGATGGGGGGGAAATGAGGATTTATGGGAACTTTCAGTCAACTGAACTATAAGGTTTAGACCTGGAATCAAACAAAATCTATTCAGAGCTATAACCCAAGCCAAATTAGTGATGTCTTTTTTTCTTTTTTCAGTTTTTTCGAAGTATAAATTTGTGGTTTTATACAAGAAAACGAGACTATATATTATATTAGTTGCCCAGTTAGAAATAAACAACGTATTAGTTTGCACTGCAACAGCAGAACACATGAAAACTACACAGTTTATGATTTTAATAAACAACCATTAAGTGCTTTAGGTACCAGGTTTATAATATAGGAAGTTTTTTTTCTTTGTTATAAGAATTGTTTATTTCATGGCATTACTACACAATTTAAAGTTCAGTGAATTCCAATAAATGTGCAAAACTATCTGCTTTAACAGAATTTTCACAAAAATGTCTAAAATTATTGTTTTTCTGGTGGATTTTTAGTAAAAGGCGGAAAAGGGAAAAGGGTATTTGTGGCCACTTGCATATATGTAGTGGAATTTGCTCTCTGCGTTTAACCCATCCCTGAGGGAGCAGCAGATCAGGTTCAGGTTTAGTATCTTGCCCAAGGATACTTCGACACATGGCTGGGCGACCTCTCTTGCCACTGAGCCACGGTCGCCTTTACACGCCTGAAACAGCTCTGTGTGTCAGAGAGTTTCATAAATCTGATCTCAACCTTTTATATGAGCAATGCCAAAGAGCCACATGTGGCTCCAGAGCCCTCTGCAGACCCCTGGTTTAGACTAAATATTATTCATGGTACAATACATTCAGAATCACGTTCAGATTGGTATAAGAAATATCTACATTTGAACAGATTTTTAATCAAAAGAGCCTGAATAAATGATTTAAAACCTTTAAACGCATCACTAGTGCTTTTAGTGTGGCTGACACAGTTCTCATTCTGTGATTTTGCAGCTGGACGTTTTGTTTGGGAACCTTGGCGAGATGGTGGAGTTCCAGGTGGAGTTCCTGCGGACGCTGGAAGACGGGATCAGCTTGGTCCCAGATCTGGACAGGCTGGAGAGGGTGGAGCAGTTTAAGGTTGGGACTTCTAAACCACATCGTAGTTTAGCTCCCTGTAGGATTATCCTTACATGGTTATCTATTTAGAAAACACGCTTGGTTTGGTGCTTCCAAAAATCCTTTCTTCTTTCCTAATGCGTGATTCGCTGGCCTGTTCCTGCAGAAGGTGCTGTTCTCTCTGGGTGGATCCTTCCTGTATTACGCTGACCGCTTTAAGATCTACAGCGCTTTCTGTGCCAACCACACCAAGGTCCCAAAGGTCCTGGATAAAGGTAAAAACAAGCTGGTGTTCTTCTCTGATTTGAGTCAAATGTATTTCCGGTTTAGTCCAAAGGTTGAACTGCAGCTCAAACATGCACACAGTGATTCCTCCTTCCTCCTTTAGCTAAAACCGAACCAGATTTCAAAGCTTTCCTGGATGCGAGGAACCCCAGACGGCAGCACTCGTCCACCCTGGAGTCCTACCTGATCAAACCCATCCAGAGAGTCCTGAAGTACCCGCTCCTCCTGAAGGAGCTCTACTCCCTCACTGACCCAGAGAGTGAAGAGCACTACCACCTGGATGGTAAAACACTTTTCTTCTATCATCCACTGGAGCGGTTAATTAATCCCGACGTAACTAATGGATGATTGTCTCGTTCAGTTGCGATGAAGGCCATGAACAAAGTTGCAAGTCACATCAATGAGATGCAGAAGCTTCACGAGGAGTACGGCGCGGTGTTCGACCAGCTCATCAACGAACAGACCGCAGATAAAAAAGAGGTGACGGTCGTTCTGTTCCAACGGTCGAAGATCCACTCAAATATATATATATAAACAAATATGTTTTTGTTTTAATCCCAGGTGCTCGACCTGTCGATGGGAGACCTCTTAATGCATTCCATCGTGATGTGGGTGAATCCTCCAGTTTCTTTGGTCAAAAGCAAAAAGGGCTCAGAGTTGGTGGCTTTTGGTGAGTTGATAAAGAATTTTAGGGGATGCAAATAATTTATTCCTCCCACCTTTATGATTTAAAACTGATATGTGTGTCATTCACAAACACAATCATCATCTAAATGCTTATTTTTGTATAACAGCTGAACTCTTTCAAGCTGTTAAAGGTACACTATGTAACTTTTTCATATTTTAACATCTTTTTCTTGAGCCAGTATGTGCTAAAACTGACACTAGGGGGTGCTAAAAACATGCCAAAACCGCATAGTGTGCCTTTAAACTGAAGTACTGTGATAATTTTGACATTTAGACAAAATCTGTATAGAAATGTATTCTTTTATTCTGTTTTTCAACTTTAAGAGCAGCTTTTGTACTTATTTAAATACTTCAATTATTAAAGACTAAATACCGACAGTCAAATTTTCTAAATTTTTAATTTAACTTTCCTTTTTGCATAAATAACCTTCTGATTTAGAATTCTCACCCACCCAAAAGTGTAATAAAAATATTAAATTTTTACTTGCACACTTTTATAGTAATATTAAATATGCATCCTAATAGCTTTGCTTTTCCAGGTGATGGTGAGTAGAAGAGGTTGTGTTGTCATGTTGCTGCTTTGGTCTCTTTTCTGCTTTTTTTTTTTTTTGCTACTAAAACTGAATTCTAAATATTATCTCTTCTTCTTCTAGTGTTTAAAACGGCCGTCGTATTTGTGTACAAAGGCAGCTCCAAACACAGGAAGAAAATGGTGAGTTTTCATCTAACTCATCCTAAACTCAGATTCTCATTCTGTAATGTTTACGACACGGCAGTCATCCTACATGTCTGAAACACTGAAAACAATAAAACCAGGCTTCAGGTCCTCAAACGCTAACAGTTTAGTTATTTATTGTTCTGATAAAGTGTTCATGCATGCTTGTGGATGAGTACAACAGCCAAAATGAGAACAAATTCCTTGTCTGCTAAAGACTTGGCAAACCTGATTCTGATTCTGGAAAACATGATAGAAATCAGCTGTGATGGTAAAGAGATAACAGCTGTGATGGTAAACAGAAATCAGCTGTGATGGTAAACAGAAATCAGCTGTGATGTAAACAGAAATCAGCTGTGATGGTAAACAGAAATCAGCTGTGATGGTAAACATAAATCAGCTGTGATGTAAACAGAAATCAGCTGTGATGGTAAACAGAAATCAGCTGTGATGTAAACATAAATCAGCTGTGATGGTAAACATAAATCAGCTGTGATGTAAACATAAATCAGCTGTGATGGTAAACATAAATTAGCTGTGATGGTAAACATAAATCAGCTGTGATGGTAAACAGAAATCAGCTGTGATGTAAACAGAAATCAGCTGTGATGGTAAACAGAAATCAGCTGTGATGTAAACAGAAATCAGCTGTGATGGTAAACAGAAATCAGCTGTGATTGTAAACAGAAATCAGCTGTGATGTAAACAGAAATCAGCTGTGATGGTAAACAGAAATCAGCTGTGATGGTAAACAGAAATCAGCTGTGATGGTAAACAGAAATCAGCTGTGATGTAAACAGAAATCAGCTGTGATGGTAAACAGAAATCAGCTGTGATGGTAAACAGAAATCAGCTGTGATGGTAAACAGAAATCAGCTGTGATGGTAAACAGAAATCAGCTATGATGGTAAACAGTAATCAGCTGTGATGTAAACAGAAATCAGCTGTGATGGTAAACAGTAATCAGCTGTGATGGTAAACAGAAATCAGCTGTGATGGTAAACAGAAATCAGCTGTGATGGTAAACAAAAATCAGCTGTGATGGTAAACAGTAATCAGCTGTGATGGTAAACAGAAATCAGCTGTGATGGTAAACGAAAATCAGCTGTGATGGTAAACAGAAATCAGCTGTGATGGTAAACTGAAATCAGCTGTGATGGTAAACTGAAATCAGCTGTGATTGTAAACGGAAATCAGCTGTGATGGTAAACAGCTGAATTCTTTCTCAGTTTTCTAGAAACAAAAAAGAGAAGAGGGAATCGATCAGTCTGTTGCTCTGAGTGAAATCTGTCACTGATCATAGGATTCAATAACTTAAAAGATGTATTGATTTTGTTGTAAAGTGGTGAATATCATTAAATCAACCCTCTAACTGGTAGATCAGCCACTTGGTTACTTACATTTTAAATAACTGAAATAAAACTTTATGAGCAGAAATGATCCTAAACAAAATGTTTGAATAGAAAGTTAAATGTTGATACCCTGCATTATTATTATTTTTATATTATTATTATTTTTACATCATTTATTATCTTTCATTATGACTTGTATTGTAACATGAATGAATAAAAAATGAAAAAAAAAGTTTTTCATTGTTCTTAGTATGGATGTTAAAGGGTTAAAATCCATTTAAAAAAATGTCAATTATTAACATTTGATTTCATTTTTAATAAATTATTAATTTATCTTTATGTAGATCCTGTTCACAGTTTAGAAAATGTCAGTTCAAAACATATCAAACTACTTTTTTACTTTTAGGAAAAATAATAATTTATGAATAAATTTAGATTTTGTTACTTCTGCAAAACTACACATCAGCACTCTTCTGCCCCCTGCTGTCATGTTAAAGAACTGCTGTTGTTTGTTAACTTAGACATTGAATAAAAACTGAAACATTCAGTAGGAACTAACTAATCATTTATATATTTTTGTGTTTTCTTTAGGGGGGAACTCATCGAGCGTCCGTGAACGATGAGAGGGATCCTTTCCCGTTCCGTCACATGATCTCAACAGAGTCTCTGCAGATCCGTCCTTTACCAAGTAGGTTTATTTCGATTCATTTAAACTTCAAAAGAAGTGTCTTTAACACAATAAGAAATGATATTTGTTTAAAAAGACTTTAGAAAAATGACTAAAATCATATACATTAAATTTATGGTGGAGATAATCTGGTTTTGATGCAGTTTTAAAACATTTTTTGTCTCACCGTCTCAGACTTTGAAGCCACCGCTGTGTGTGAAATCGTCCACATAAGGTCTGAATCTGAAGGAAGACCAGAGAGAATCTTCCAGTTGTGCTGCAGGTATTTTTTAAATTAAAAATAATATTGTTTTATCAAACCACTGGTATATCATAAGGCCTTTCGTTTGCATGATCTGCAGCTCTCCAGACAGCAAGAAGGACTTGCTGAAAGCGGTCCACTCCATCCTTAGAGAGAAGCAGCGCCGCCAGCTCTTCAAGACGGAAACTCTGCCTCTCAACCAGCAGTACATCCCATTTGGCGGCAAACGCCTGTGCGCCCTCAAAGGTGCGCGACCTACCGTGAACAGAGCAGGTGACCATTCATCCTCCACAGGAACTGGAGCCCTGTTGCTAACTAATAATTTGATTCCTGTATATTTTCGTCTTTTGTTCAGCATCAGCTCCATCTCGATCC
Source organism: Callopanchax toddi (assembly GCA_006937965.1). Classification (NCBI taxonomy): domain Eukaryota; kingdom Metazoa; phylum Chordata; class Actinopteri; order Cyprinodontiformes; family Nothobranchiidae; genus Callopanchax; species Callopanchax toddi. The sequence goes on along the minus strand of SSNR01000038.1, from coordinate 957,643 downwards.
CTGGCTCGCAGGAAACTGGTGAGGAACCGCATCACCATCGACACCGACTTGGATTTCCACGGCAACAACAACCACTCCTCCGGCGACGCCAACCCCTCGTCGCATCGTCCCTCCGGCTCACCGCTCTCCCATCACAGACCCCATCTGTCCTACAAACCCCAAGGAGAGGACACGGACCGCTGGGTGGAGCAGCAGTTCAACCTGGGCCGCTACGAAGACCAAACCGAAGGCGTGGATCTGAAGCAGGTGAAAGAGACGGACATCTTGAGCGATGATGACGAGTACTGTAAATCTGTTCGATCTGCGTCTGCAGAACCGGACACCCCGGAGGCGGAGATGGAAGGACTGAGTTTACAGGGTGGTAAGGTCAACCTGAACGGACAGATGGAGACAAGACATGAGGTCACGCAGGGCATCTCCGTCCCTCGCTGCTCAGGACTCAAACGGGCCCCTTTAAAGCAATGTGCTGTGGAGGAGGTCTCCGACAAGGACCGTGATGTGGTCTGGGTACGGCGGGACGACTTTAGTAACCGGTGCAACAGCGACGTCTTCTGATGGGGCACCTTAGAAGTCAAGATCTTCCCCTTTTTCCCCCAAGCAAAGCTAGAAAAACTTTCAGGAACTGGATGCTTTAAGAGAACGTAAAGTTTTATCCTCTGACAATCCTCTGCTTCACCTCCAAACCGGGAGGATCTGATCCAGAGCTGCTCTCTCTCTCTCTCCCTGTTAGACCCGTACGTCACACACCAGTGGCAGTTTATGTGAAGACAACAGCACTGCATGCACACACAAGTGAACAAGCATGTGTGTGTATTTTTAGTACACAAGCACAGGCAGCTACTGTCCCACACAAACACACACACACACACACTCCACAGAAGAGATATAGTCGACGACTCTGGCCAAAATATATTTTTCAACACAGGAATGTGTGTGTTCTATTTTTCTGACTCAGCTGTTTTTGTATTTGAACTCTTAAAGGGCTGTGCGTGTGTGTGTGTGTGTGTGTGTGTGTGTGTGTGTGAGTGTGTGTTAATGAGCTTCTTCTTCAGGGGATTTTGGTTTAACCGTGTGTAAAAATCCAACAAGTTTTAGTGCTTTTTACTGTTTTAACTTAATATCAGCTGCACATCCGTGTATATCTGGGACCAGTGAAAGTGCTGTCAGCATCCTGTACATAAAATATTTTGAAGCTCACGTCGTCTTCTATCATATCCTTTTTAAAAAGATAGTTTGGAAAACAACTTGTTTATTTAATATAGCCTTTTTTTTTAAATACTGTAATTTTATTTTATTGTTTACACCATATTTAACTGTCCAGAGTTACAAACCTCTACTGTGTGTTGGTGCCACAAAAGAGAAGCCACTTCTTCTCATCTTCATAGAATTAACTGGTAGTTTAATTTCGAGTACACTGGAATATTTCCCCCATCACATCACTCTCGGTCATGTTTACTTGAATTTTCTGAGTTTTGAGCAGAACTTGATCCTGCATCCTCATCTTACCAGTTAGATTTTTTACATTTCCACTTCACATGTCTGTGGCTCTCCTCATGTCCACCAGGAGGCACTGTTTCACCATCACCCAGCTCAACACAGGAGGCCTGCACCTTATAAAGGATGAGTCAAACAGACACTTAACACCAAACTGTGGAAGAGGAGTCTGTGTAATTAAGTCTTGGTGCTCCTAAACTCTTTTGATGATGATGCTGGTTTCTTAATGATCACTCGCTGACTTCCAGTGAGGACCTGTGACTGTGAGGTACAATCACCTGTGAAAAGCCCTTCGACTCCTACCTTTGTACTTTTTGAAAAACTTTGTACTTAGAAGCTGTGGAAAATTATTGTTTTTATGTTAGAATAAATTTTCTAAAATTAAAATGTTGAGTGAAATTCCCTTTTTTCCCCTTTTTAAACTTTTCTGTTTGGTTCATATTGCATCATATGGGATAAATCCAGAGTTCTAACAGGAATCGTGTTAGAAAATGTGACTTTTGCATGTCTTCAGATTAATGGGAATGAAACTGATTCTTTCTGAGCTAAAAGGGTTTTTGGTCATTTTGAAGTGTTTCTGTATGAGTTCTACCTGTTGTAGAGGGATGCAACAAGAAGGTCACAGGTTCAAATCCCAGCTGGGGTTAGGCTAACCCAATGTGGCTAGCTGATATGTTATTAGTAGTGTTTTAGCTCATGATTCTTGCATCTCTCCCTGCTTGAACACAGCTGATTTCTTTGAATGAGTGATGAACGGACACTAGGGGGTGCTAAAAACAAGCCAAAACTGCATAGCATGCCTTTAATCAAGATCCTGAGAATTTCTTAATTTTTTGCCAAAATGTAAAATGTACGGTAAAGGTTTATAAACAGTGGTGCACACAATTTTTCTGTAGAAGTTCTCAAGGGAGAACACACATCTCCGTGTGCTGCTGCTGCACATGTCACCGCACGTGTGAGTTGCGTACTTGTGTCAGACATCCCGTGTGTTGCCGTTGCTGTGCGCATGCATGTGTCAAAGGAGCTGTGCACTTGTTACCGGTGCGATGCTGCAAGTGTGTGTGTTGGAGGACCTGCCATGTGTGTCTCCTAGCTTTAGAGGCCATGTGAGCATTTATGATCGCGGGCTGTGCCATTAGGACCGCAAAAGCACTGGTTCACAAAGGCGTGTTTGGTCAGGGGGTTCTGGTCTGCATGCATTTGGTTCTCATGCGGACTGGTGGAACTAGTTATGTGCACCCCTGTTTATAAAATGCTACATGAACTGAAGTGATGCTTTATAGATTAAAACAGTTTTAAAAACTAGCTATCCGTTAGCTCATCAGTCAGAGGTAGGCCACTCTCCTGCAAGCTTTAGAGGTTTCTTTGCTTTAACACACCTGATTTTAAATGTTACCTCTTTATTGTGTCTTCAAGGTCATTAGGAGCCTCTTAATCACCCACTAATTCAGATCAGGTGAGTGTGTAGAGAGAAACATCTAAAACATGCAGGACTTTAGCCCTCGAGGACCAGGATATACATTAAAACGACAAAATGCCTGGAAATTTCCTTTAAATCAGCCATGTGAGCAACTTGCTGCTTTGGGATTTCAGTGTTGTGCTAAAGAAAATGCCAGTTCTGACTTGATGAAAGATTTACTTAATGAAATATCTGGTTCTTTTTCAAATGTCACAATATTGAGTTACTTTGGAGTTAAACACTGCTCAGGTAGGTAAACGCCTCATCCTCATGAATCAATACAAAAAGGCAGATGGAGTAATGACTCGTGTTTTAAGTTTTAATAAATGAATCAATACAGGGTTTAATTACAGTTTCACAAATGTTTTTATTTTGAGAGTCATTGAAAAGAAAAGCATCCAGTAATCCTGCCTGATTAGAATTACAGGAGGAGGAGAAAGGTTGGTTTTCTGCAGGGAGATAAAATGACATTTGCCCTGAAACCTGAAGATTATTCTCCTCTCATCAGCACCGAGAAACACAGCCAATCCATCTGCTTCCTAATCCAGAGACTGCAGCCAAACTTTAGAGATCAGCGCTTTAAATCCACACGTACCTTCAAAATAAAAGATGTTTAAAAAACATTTTAATTTTTTTATTTTTAAATGAATAGCCACTTTGTAATATTATGAAAAATAATGAGTTAAAAATGTGTGCTAATGAGTGTAAGACAAATTTAATAAACAACATAAATCAAACCGTTATCTTCACAAACACAAAGTTTTCAGACAGAATTGTGACTCAAAACATCCTCAGGCGTTAATTCTTGCTACGATTAATTCTAAAAACGTGTCTTATTTTGAAGTTTCACAGGAAGTCGGGTTGAGCTGCGCCTCTAAACGCTGTTCTGGTTTCTGCCGCCCTGAAGGCGCACCGGCTGTTGGACGCGGTTCATCCGCGGACACTTTTCTCCTCTTCAAAATGTGACCTACTTCCTCCATTTTTTGCACATTTATGTTGGATCCCTGCGCGTTGAGGAAATAATCCCCAGTTTGTTTAGAACGTTGAAGGGATGTGCGGTGGTTCGAGGAGTTGGGAATAAAAAATTAAAAATAAAAAAACTTGCGTTGCGCGCTGGAATCATGGCGCGTCGGTGGCGTTTCCGCTCGGATGGAGGATGCTTCTGTCTGATATGGGCTCAATTTTCAATCTGAGTTCTCCTGGGAAAATATGGAGCGGAGAAAAAGACTTTGCTGCTACATTTTCTTCGCGGCGGAGCTCTGTTTGAGCTCGACGCAGGTCCTCAGGATCGGTAAGCGCAACAGCTGTTTACGCACCGGGTCGTTTGGACAGAATCAGACCCAGAGTTCTGCTAAATGGCTCACAATCTGATTATTTTCTGTCAGAAGTAGTGTGGCAACATCTGAGGTATATTTTTAATCTTTTCCCATTTATTTGCACTGGATATTTTCAGTTGTTTTTTAAATTTCTGTGCAGACAGTGAACCTAATAAACTAAACGACTTTATGGATCCAAGTTGAAGAGTGTCTCCAAAGTGATCACTTTGCATCTAATGTCGCATGTTCTCGATCTTTGTGCACTTTCTAACCCGTTTTGCATCCTAAATCGAGCTTGTTGTTGAAGAAAACGGATAAATTAAGCACTTATTTCTGTCATTCTTCACAGGATAGTCCATTGAAGTGTGCACTGTGCACTGTTTTTGCATTATTTTGGACTTTTTGGGCCATAATTAGACTAAATGGCAAAGAAACACACATTTAAGTTCAAATAATTCTCAAATGCACATCAATCAGACACTGATTTTTATTAACGGAAACTAAAGATTTGGAAGATACAGACATGCAGTCTGTTTCACTACATATTTCTGCATCTTTGTGCAGGGTGTGTTAGTATTGGTGTCAGGGTGGTCAGAAGTAAAGGTCAGCATGACAACATTTAACCCAAATGCCAAATAAAATGCATAAAATGATCAGTTTTAACATTCAAAAGCGGCAAAATGGCATTGTGTTGGTTAACTGCCGTTCTGATGTGTGCATGCTGCTCTCTTGTGTGTTGGATCTTATTTGTTCATCTGTGGTGACGTCCAGCTGCACATGCAAAGGATTTATGATGAGGGGCTTTAGCTCTGGGTCACATATTAATATTCAGGGGCGTTCAAGACCAATCCGTTCAGCTTCACTTGCTTCAGCTTAGATCCTTTGAACAACACCAGTTCTGAAATTCCAAACTCCTAAAGATTTGCATACAGTGTGTGTGTGTGTGTGTGTGTGTGTGTGTGTGTGTGTGTGTGCACGTGTGAAGAACTGCCGAAGTGTAAAGTTGAATTTTCTGAGGTTTCACCTTCTGATGAGGTGATTTTTCCTAAAATAAACAGGAAAGTTTGCTAAATTCCTTTAATTGGCTCTTTTTTCCTCTCATGGGAGTTTATTGTGATCGCTGGAGTTGTTTAAATCTCATTTATAAAACGCAGCTATATCTGGAGTTGGCTGTAGTGTGATCATTCATCATGCTGGCAGGAAACCAGGACTTTTGTCTGTGCAGAGAAAAAACCCCCACCTAAAATCTGTAATGGATTACACATCTGAATTTGTTTCTTAGTATTTATTGACGCTGCGCTCTAATGAGACATCTTTTAGTGATGTGCAGCTAGAGTTCAGAAGATGAAGCCACTTTTATTGATTCCTTTATTTGTTGGTATGTCCTTTATTAGCTTCTTAGGGAGCCCATAACAATTAATTTTAAGACCTGAGAGATGGAGGCTTAAAGAAGCTGTGACGGGTGTATTGTGTCTTTTTAATTTGAGTGTGATGTTAATGTTTTCTCATCTCCCTGAATTTGCATTTCTTTTCATTTTTGCACCAAATGCATGGTAATTAGAAAATGCACACAGCCCTAATGTAAATTCATAGTGTGAGGTACTTAATTTAGTCATAATTATCTCCTTGTTTTCCTTGTTGGTGCATTCGCAGCACTTTCCCCCCCCCCCAATTATTTCATAGAGGGAAAAAAAGAAACGGGAGCAGAGTCCCTGATTTCATTTTTATTTTGTTTGCTCATTAGTGTTTCCTCATGTCAAAACACCAAGTCGCAGTGAAATGTTTGACACACACAAAAAATATTCTTTATTTTTTTACGATTCTGGATGTATTTATTCGTGCCTCCTGTAACACATCCTGTCCTATGTGCACGCAGACCCGCTTTTTTTTCTTCAGAGAGGCAGCGATGTTTGTAGTTTTGTATCATCACACAAATATGCAAATGCAAACTCTGGAACCACTTGTTTAAATTTTTAATTTCCATGGGGTGTTATCAGCAGAGAGAGACCTGCAGGCTGCAGGACCAACGAGCTCTGACGAGGTTAAAAACACATTTAAAGCATGAGTTGAATTTGACTAAAACTCCGATTCCTCATCTACCTCTATGAGCTCCGGCAGAATCCATCCTTTCATTTTCACCTCATTTCTCATTTCCTGCGACTGTGATGCGTTTCCAACCTGAGTTGTGGATCAGTTGCGTCACTTTGCATGAGATGCTTGCAGCAGAAACTTAAGAATGATTTCTTATGCAGCAGCACATTTTAGCAGCCAATCAAATAGTCCAGCTGATTCATGGACCTTAATCATCAGGTACTCCCTTTGTGTTTCAGCACAAAATTTCTATGATAAAGAGCACAGACGCTGAAGATGGCATTAATCATGTCACTGCATTCATTTGTCCACCTCAAATCTTTATAAAAACTCATCATTTTTTCACGATGACAATGTGTAGTGTGATAATGTGCACTGATATTTTATATAATAATAAAAAACATTGATCAAGTGAATCGTCTGCAACCTGTCAGCACGGGGAGGATGTGTGGGGATGGCTTTTGCTAATGATCATATTTCTCCACTTTCTCTAATTCCTCTTGCGATCCCACGGCATTTCCAGGCCAGTTTAGAGTCCAGCGTGTCCTGGGTCAGTCCTGGGGTCCCAGGAATAGTCCAGCCTAGCCAAATGCCTAAACTACCTCAGCTGTATCCTCTCAACGTGGAGCAGCAGTGGTCCCTCCAGGATATTTGAGCTACTCATCCAATCCCAATCTCTCCCTTTTGGCCACATGGATCATGATCCTGTTCTTTCAGTCATTATTCATGTTCAGGTGGAGGTTGGAACGTAGATGGACCTTTAAATTGAGAGCCTTGCTTTCTAGCTTCTTACAAAAGCCTGTCAGTCTCTCGCTCCATCCTTCCCTCCCTCCTTTACCTGCCACCTTACTGCTGTGGAAGAGTTAATGATGGTAGCTTTGTTGTCTGGGGCACTTTTCCCCTGTAAGGGTCTTCCATGGCAAGTTAGTCCTGGGTGAAGAGAACATAAGTAGTTTCTCAGATAAGACAGCAGATTACCTGGTCCAGAGGTCACTAGGGTCCCATCTCGGATCTGGGTCTGGAGTGGTTTTTGCCCATGGGGCTTGACTGGGTCCAGCTCAAACTGGTCTTCCTCTGAACCCAACATCTGCAAAAAGTGTGAAAGGGAAAGACCTCCGGTCAGTGGTCCACCTCTCTTCCCCTGATCCACGGTCACCTTGTATAACAGATGGATTATAAGAGGATGCAGATTTTTTTTTAATGACAATAATCAGGTCAAACAAAACTACAAACCACACATGCTGCTATGAAATTTTGACATAAAGTCTTCTTGTCTATACCCCCAATAAAAACCAGTAGATTTGAGCTCGTTCTTCAGTCTGTCAGACAAATATCATAAAACATTTTTACAAACATAAACCCCAAAGAAAGAGAGAGAGAGACAATTACTTCTAGGTAAAAAAAAAAAACAGAAACCCATACACAGTTTAGCCATCTTGACTTTGCTTGAATTTGATGCAGATAAAATCAACCCTCAATTCACAGACGCGTGATCAAATACGTTGCTGGAGTCCTCTGAGGCCCCTGAAACTCTTAACATCCATTTGCAGTCGTTTTAATGCCAGGTGGATGTGTGGTTCTGGGGTAAATTATTTCTCATTATTTTGGAGTTCAGTAAAAGCTTTTAGTGTTCTGAGGTGCATTAAATCACCTGCCTCGGTTTGAGATTTAACTGCAGCAGTCAGTCACAGAGGAAACTGCTCCACAACAACAGATACCTGATAAACTCAGGTCAAACACTGACTGTAACATTAAAGATGAGGTCCTCTGACCCAAACGTGTTGAGAGTTTGTTCATTTTACTTTTGTGTTTCTGAAAACAGAGAAACGGAGAAAACAGAAAACAAGGAGATGACGCAGTGACCACAAAGACGCCTACTTCCGTAAACACGTATCCACATGTTGTTTGCAAACCTCACAGATGAAGAAAACTAACACAAAGTCAGGAGCTGCAGAGATTATCTTCAAAAAACGTTACCAAGTTTAGTCTAGTAGCCAGCATTTGTATTTGCAGAAGTAGGCGTCTTTGGGGCAGCTGTGTCATGTCCTTGCGCCGTTCAGCGGAGGCTTACAGCTGTTCTTTGTCATAAAGTAGTCCCGAGTCTAACCTGTAATTCCTTTGTGTTACTTTTTATTTTCACTTACAGTCGATATGTTTACTGAGGTCACTAAGAATTACTACTGAGTTAGTTTTAAGCACTTTTTTCTCACAGTGCTAGTTGTTACCATTCACTTACATCAGGCGTGTCCAAAGTCTGGCCCAGGGGCCACATGTGGCCCCTTGACTGATTTTCAAAAATGGTAGAATTTCATCCTCCAGCAGGCTGCCGATGCACTTTTTAAATGCTGTTTTTAAATCATTTTGACTAACACGAGACTATAAGACAAAAAGTAAAGTTAAACTAAAATCATTTCCAATCCAAAGATTCGGAATCAGGATTTTTCTTTCGTTTTAATAAAACCACAAACTCTCACTGACTTACTAAAGCAGACGTGAGCACCTTTTAAAAAAACTTGACCGAATATGGCCTCAAATTTTATATCAAGACCAAGAAACCAGGAAATAACCAAATCCAGGACCCTTTTATATATTTACTGATCCTTTCTACTTGTGTAAAGTTGCATTTGTAAACATTTTTGAGCAGTACAAATAAAAAAATTGACATTTAAATCAATTATTGAATTTTTTTTTATTTAAAAATATAAAAAAGGAAAGATTGTTGGTCCTCGTCTTGAAAAGTTTGGACACCCCTGACTTACACTGATTTCTGCTAAGCTAAAGCTAAAGGAGGATCAGGATAACAGCTGGGCTGGTTACAAATTGTTTTTTGCCCACTTATTTGTGAAGAATATGACAGCAGACAAAAACTACTTTCTGATGGAGTATCCCTTTAAGGATTTGATGTTTTCTCTCCCAGCCTTAAGCTGAGTTTATGTAAAAGTTTACTGTTAAATGTTCAAGCTCTCAGAGTTTCATCACAATAAAAAGTCAATCAAAGACTTTCTTTTCCTTTAAACATCACTGTTTATTACAGAATGTAGCGTTTGATTAAAGGTGGCACCGATTATTTTAATTCCCTGTTTTTTATTGGTTATTTTTTCGATATTTTGATTTATTTTTATTTCTATTCTTCAAGATTTCCTTCATTCTTTTGTCTGCAGAAAGACAGGAAGCATTTCGGATCGGGCCAATAGTTTATAAAACAGAAAAACCTCTTTCTGCTGAGGAAACTGTTCTTAAAAATGCTAAACACCGACAATTACTGACTCATCTCTGACTCATCCTACAAAAGCCTGTTTTAAAACTGAACAATGAGCTGTTCCAGGCTTTTTATTTCCTCCTCTTTAACGCGATAAGAGCAGTTACGTGACCTTCCTTTCATCTGGCCTCTGATTCCTCTCCTCGCGTCATCGGCAGCAGGCTGACAGGATGCTGATGAGATGTTTGTAGGTAATTTCACGAGTCTGGTTTAACAGCTTTGTTTCTTCAAAGCGCGCTGACAGCTGGTCCATGCAGCGAGTCGGAGGTAGCCTTGGGTCTGCTCTCTGTGAAACTCAGAAAAGTGCTCTTATCTTTGCATCTACTTCGCACAACACTCAAGATACTTTAGGCTTTTAAGGGATGCTAAGTGCTCAATGTAGCTGCAGCCTAACCTGTTTAGGCATTTGGTTTGTTGAAAGCAGAGACTTATAAATGAACCCAGAGAGTGTGTGATGTAGTTAAGACGCCCTGAATGTGCTTGATTCTGTTAATTATATGAAGCTCAATTAGTGAAAATGAAGCCTAATGTATTTGGTCTTTGTTGATCAGAAACATGATATTATTGAGCTAATGTACAGAAGAGCTACCGTATTTGCCCGAATATAGGACGACCCTGATTATAAGACGACCCCCATTTTTCAAGACTGATCTTCAGAAAAAAGAATAAATTCACTTTATAAAGAAACTATTTTAAATTTAATTTTGAGAAAATAATTTATATGATACCTTAATTATAGACTACTTTAATATTTGCTTATTAATCAGACAGGAACTAAAGTTCTATGTGACAACATATTTCAGTCAATTGGGAAAAAAAAGAGAAAAAAGAAGCTCTCTTCCTCACTCTGGCTGTGTGGGCCCTCCCTCCTCCCTCTCTCCTTCTCTCTCTCACTGAGACTGTGTGTGTGTGTGTGTGTGTGTGTGTGCGCGCGCAGCTTCAGAACCGGGTCCTGTGGACGTCAGGCAGCGCTGGATTCTCAGGTGTTTTTCAGGCTTGAGGATGAATGCGTGTGTGAATAGAGTGACGCGCTCACCTGTACAGAGCTCACGCTGAAAACACTGCAGCCACAGCGGGTCCACAGAAGGTGTCGGCTCCATACGTACTAAACAGAACCGGACCGAACCAAAAACCCAAACTAGTCTGAAAACGCCAGAAGTTGATCTGGCTGGAGCTGGACTTTGACATCAGGTGTTTTAATCCTCAATAGACCTGTAACTTTGAGGTGGAGCGGACGTCTGGAACTGCTCGCGGTCTAAGAGCTGCTTCCTGCTGGCGGCGCTTCTGCCGTTTGAACATAAAGCATGCGCCCCCTGCTGGGGCGCGATAGTAAGACGACCCCCCCTTTTCAAAATTATTTTTAATGAAAAAAACCTCGTCTTATATGCGAGCAAATACGGTAATTGCTCGTAGAATCCCCTTTAGAGGTAAAACTTGAAGAAATCCTGTCAGGATTGACCTTCTCAAGCTGCTGTGGAGACTTATGGACCCAGTCCCTCTTAATAATGTTGTTTTAAATCAATTTGTTGACTTTTTTTTTAATGCAGAGCTCCCTTAAGGTCATGCAGCAGCATTTTAATCAGGTCTGGACCCACGCATGCAGACGGTCTGCTGTTTCTAAGATTCTTGTCCTGTTTCATGACCCAGATTCAGCTGAAGTTCTTTATAAAGATAAGAGGCGTTCTCTTGGCAACCTTTAAGGAAGTTACTTACTTATTCAGTGTTTTCATGAACTCTGACATTTTACATGCTAATGGAGGACTATGGATTCTGGCATGTAGGTCTAATTTTCTACATTTCTCTGAGTTTGACCTTAAGGTGGACTTAATGGAACATCCAGTCGTGCAAAGAGTCACCTGCCTTGAATATTTCCTACTTTTGAATATTCACTTGTAAATACACAGACTAATAATGTTCTCACAATGATTTGGTAGATAACAGTTAATTAAATTCATCTAATTAGCACCCTCTGCTTCTTATCTTCTTACTTCCTGTGAAAGCACTTTTTTTGCATTGTTTTTCTTAGTTTTTTGCAAATAAATTTTGACACAGTGTAATATGTCACGTCTAGCACATCATTTTAAAAGTAGTTAGAACCTCATTATTTTTTATGTCCTTCTGCAAGACGCTGGCAGTCGTTTCCAAGACCTGTAAAGCAATTTGACATCCTCTACGACCACCTTAAGTTCCAGTTTTAGGATGTGAGGGGATTAATTGGCTGAAAAACACCAATCAGCGATGCTATTTGGACCAAATGTTGATAATTAGTTCATCTGACCAGTCAGGACATTTACAGAAAGCATTTTGATGCCATTATTAGCTCTTTTGGCGTTTGGCGTTTGATTTTACCATCAGATTCAGACTGATTCATCTTTTGGAGGCCTGGGAAACACCTCAAAATCTTTGCTTTTCTTAAGGTGTTCTTAATTTCTTGGTTAAGGGATTGTTGCGTTCTGGAGGAAAGACGATGGTGCAAAAACAGTAAAACTCCTCATCCATTGGTTTACTAGCCTGGCAAGCCAGATTATATATGTGGATATAAAGTCTGGTCACGATGCATTGAAACGACTCATTATAGGGGCGGGAACAGCTGTGATCAATCAAGCTGTCTTCACATGCTATTGGATAGCGCTAAGACCAATCAGAGCCGTTTAGCAACAACCGGAACCAGCTAGTAAATTAAACTTTTATCGAATCCTGTCGGCAAAGCAGCCAATACATGATTTTTCAAAATAAAAGGCTTAAATCTAAATCATCTAAAGTTGATGACGAAGCCGTTTCAAACAAACGCAATTCCTGACCTGCCGCCATGTTGTTTAATTTCAAAGTCGAAGCTCTGCCGTCATCGGCTAATCCCGCCCACCGTTGTGATTGGCCCGGTATGAGACTGACTGGACCAATCAGTGTGCTGCAGAGGTTCTAATGGAGCATGGCTAGACCAACAGACTTGAACTGATGGTATAGTTTACTAGACTAGTGGTTCTCTGGCTTTGTGTCGTGAGACCACCTCTTTTCTTACTTCCTGTTTTATTTTGGTGTCGCCTTCCTGTTTCAGTTCTGTTTCCTGTCTCTCATTACTCTGATTCCTTACAGCTGTTTGTATTTAACCAGTTTCTCCTCTCGTTCAGTCGCCAGTTCGTTAGCTTCCAGACTATCATCCCAGACTCTGTTCCTAGTTTAGGTTTTTGTGCCTTGACCCTGTTTCTGGACTTTGGATTACCGTTTGCCTCATAACTTGGATTTTCCTGCTTGACCTTTAATAAAGGATTTTTGGTTTCCGTTTAACCTGCGTTTGAGTCCTCCTTCGTACCTGCTTAACACTTTGAGTTTTCAGTAGCTTATGTAGCTTATTTTTACAAAATTGGAAGGAGGACTGTGAGTGTTGTCGTGTCATTTGGTTGCAGTCTGCAAATCTGCCACTAGATGTCACTAGATTCCACAAACTGCTGCTTTATTAGAACTATTAGACAATAAATCGTCCACAAAACCTGTTTAATATGAAGTGCTTCCATCCTACAGTACTGCTTTAACAGGCTGTTACTGATTTAGTAAACCCTGATATAAACTCAGCAGTGCAGAATATTTGCTGCACAGTACATAAAGTGTGTGTGTGTGTGTGTGTGCTTTGCCCTTTTACTCCTAATTCTAACTCTGTGTGTGTTTCTCATCAATCTCTGTTCAGGTGGCATTTTTGAGACCAGGGAGAGCGAGTTGGTGAGTATGGACGAGCTGGCTTTCAAGTTCGCTGTAAATAACATAAACCGCAACAAGACTTTGATGCCCAACGCCACTCTCACCTACGACATCCAGAGGATCAACGTGTTTGATGGCTTCGAGGCTTCCAGGAGAGGTAGGAAATCAGACGCATGTCACCTGATCTGGTTGAAAAAAGAATGCATTTTAGATTTTCCCAATTAAACGACAGTGTTTAATTTAATTGAAATTACTTAAAAAACATTCCGACTGGAGCCAAAGATGATTGTTGACTTCCACATTGGATTAACTTTGACATGAATCATTATAATTAAATCATTTAGCAGAAACCGTAACACATTCATTTGTCTTTGTTATTTGTCCCAACCAGCGTGTGACCAGCTGGCTCTCGGGGTGGTCGCCGTGTTCGGACCCTCCCACAGCTCCTCGGTCAGCGCGGTCCAGTCCATCTGCAACGCCTTGGAGGTCCCTCACATCCAGACCCGCTGGAAGCACCCGTCGGTGGACAACAAAGACACCTTCTTCATCAACCTTTATCCAGAGTACACCGCCATCGCCAGAGCCATCCTGGACGTGGTCACGTTTTTTAAATGGAGAAAGCTGACGGTGGTCTACGAGGACAGCACAGGTAGAGAAACTCCATTACTGACCCCAAAACAACTGACTTTATTTATTTTTTTGTTCATGGCGGGGTTTAGTCTGGAGAGAGACTTAGAAATCTATGGAAACTGAAATGAGATGAAGTTTTTGAAANACCGACGGAGAGTCCACTGAGAACGACGGAGAGTCCACTGAGACCGACAGAGAGACCACTGAGACCGACGGAGAGTCCACTGAGACCGACAGAGAATCCACTGAGACAGAGAGTCCACTGAGACCGACAGAGAGACCACTGAGACCGACGGAGAGTCCACTGAGACCGACAGAGAGACCACTGAGACCGACGGAGAGTCCACTGAGACAGAGAGTCCACTGAGACCGACAGAGAGTCCACTGAGACCGACAGAGAGACCACTGAGACAGACAGAGAGTCCACTGAAACCGACAGAGAGACCACTGAGACAGAGAGTCCACTGAGACCGACAGAGAGTCCACTGAGACAGAGAGTCCACTGAAACCGACAGAGAGACCACTGAGACATAGAGACCACTGAGACCGACAGAGAGTCCACTGAGACAGAGAGACCACTGAGACCGACAGAGAGACCACTGAGACAGAGAGTCCACTGAAACCGACAGAGAGACCACTGAGACAGAGAGTCCACTGAAACCGACAGAGAGACCACTGAGACAGAGAGACCACTGAGACCGACAGAGAGTCCACTGAGACCGACAGAGAGACCACTGAGACAGAGAGNCCTCCCACTTTATTTATGTGCAGTTTTTATTAGGGATATACCGATACTGATATTGGTATCGGGCCGATACCAATATCATGTACTTGTACTCATTAACCGATACCAGTATCGGTATTGGGCCAAAGTTAACAAAAAATAGATGAAAATAGAACCTGTCTTCCAATTCATTGTATTTTTTTGTGCAGTAGAAGTATCGGTATCGGTACTTGGTATCGGCAAGTACTCAGATTCAAGTATCGGTATCATATCGATTTGAAAAAAGTGGTATCGGTGCATTCCTAGTTTTTATAATCACAAAATTGTAATCTGTGTATCAGTCTCTGTCAGACACTGAACCCAGTGATGGGACCAGTTCCTACAAACAGCTACTAGTTCTCGAGCCCTAAACCAAGAACCAGATCTTAGAAAATCCTTCCTGTGCTGCATGAGGCTCTGCTTTTAAACTGTCACAGTTTGTAGATATGATTTTAACTTTAGATTTTTGATCGTTTAATGTCGAGGGGAAGGGCCTCAATAAGTCGACAATTAAAAGAATAAAACATATCCTCTTTAAAGGCATATTATGCAGTTTTGCTTGTTTTTAGCACCCCCTAGTGTCCGTTTTAAATCAGCTAACTACATTGGTTAGCCTAACCCTTGTGAGATATGTGACTTTGTGAGACTTCAGGAGCACTGGACCGGAGACTGGAGAAGATGAAAAAGTTACATAGTGTGCCTTTAAGAAAAAAACTTAATTCTGTTTATTTTGACTCAAATAATTTTACAGTCATTGGCTCTCCAGGTTTCCTGAAGGTATTTTGAAGTATTTATTTAGGCTTTTGCTTATTTTTCTTCCACTTCTATCAAGTCTCATCTTCATATCTGACCATTATTACAGAAATAGGTCTGTTTGTTGTGTTTATTGAGCTACTTAATACACTAATGATTCATTCAAGCATAGAAGCTGTAGCTCTTTCTTTAACTAACAGGCACAAGACCTATTTACAGTTTCACATTAAGGCTCCTTGTTATGAGGAGTCAGATGCATTAATCAAATTTGTTGCCATGGCACATTTATTTCAATATATAAAATAAAAAAATACACCAGAGACAGCACCGTCTGACAGATATACAGCTGTGTTCTTGGTGTAATTTCTGTGTTTGATATTTAAGCTTCTGAGAATTGTTTTCAGGCCAGAAACACTACAGATATTTCAATAAATCACTGCACCTAAGTGCCGTTTTAGTTGTAATTTATATAAGAATGAAGCGCTGCAAGGTTTTTTGCACAGTAATGTACGATAAAACATTCTTTCAACGATATCAAATGCTGGATGTTTGCCGAGCAGAGGCCATCACAAATCATAGAAAGCACCTGTGTGAGTTCAGCGTTCTGTGGCTGAGAGTCCAGCTCTGCTCTGATCAGAAAACAGGTGCAGCCAGCTTGTTTTCTATAATCTACAGAGCCGTTTGTCAGGAGCAGCGAAAATTAGAGCAGACCTGGAGATAATTACAGGCCTTTATTTCCAACAACACAAACAGTTTGGTTCCTTTGAGTCATATGAGCATGGACCCGCTCATCCATTCAGCTTTTTCAGATTTGAACTTTGTTGATAATCATTTTTAACCTTCAGGATCAGAGAGAATCAGAACTATTTGCTTTTACGTCAGAGGTAAATACTCCTCCTACTGTCCAACCTTGAGATATCTGTAAACAGCTTTAATTAGAAGACCTCTCCTTTACTGAGAATAATGTTCTAGATGTCATGAAGTTTATGGCACAAACACTTTTTTTTCTTAAGTTTTGTAATATTTAGAATCAAGAAAAAAATCAAAGAGGACTGAATAAACTAGAAAGTTCCTGAAGAAACTTTGTGAGGGGGTGCTACCGGCAGCATCAGTGAAATCAAAATGGTTCCTCAATATTTTCGAGTCCAAAGTCCCATGACTATTTTAAACCAAGAATGAAGTTTCTCGGTTAAAGTTTGTCGAAATGGCAGGCTCTCAAACATCAGTAAGTTTGTGCTGAAATTCAAAGGGCTAATCCGTTTTTGCGCCATTTCTGCCATAGTCTTTTGTGAATAACTTTGCGATAGTTAATGGAAACGCTATGAGAATTTCAACCAAGCATCACATGAGCGAGCCGGTCAATTTGATATATAATTTGTATAGTTTCCCCTTCTTGTTAGTGTCCGAAATGCCCAAAAACCCAATTTCATGCTAATGTGTTAGCATTTGCATGCTAGCATGCTAATCTTGTGTATTTGTCACCATGCCAAAAGTGAAAAAAATGTATCATTAGCATGCGAACATGCAAAAGTTAGCTTTAGCATGTTGGCATGCTAATGCTAACATTAGCATAAGCAAACTAACATGCTATACTATAGCAAGCATGTTAGCACACTAATGCTATTTGACCTCAACATTAAGATATCAGCTCCATTTATTTGAATATATGTTGCTGTTTGGGTGGTGTCCTCTTAATGGTTTGGTTTGTTTTGTAGGTTTGATGCGGATGCAGGAGCTGATCAAGGCTCCAGCTAAGTTGAACCTAAAGATCAGGATCCGTCAGCTCACCCCGGGGAACCAGGACGCTCGGCCGCTGCTGAAGGAGCTGAAGAAGGACAGGGAGTTCTTCATCATCTTTGACTGCGCTTACCGCACAGCGTCAGAGCTTCTAAAGCAGGTCGGTGTCGCCGCCGTTTTTATTATTTTGTTTTCTTTAGTCCCATAAATGTTACAACACATTGATGTGTCCTTTGGGGAAATTATATTTGATGAGTCTTTTATATGTTTTATTGTTAGAAGTCATATAAAAGCTCATTATTTGTTTACAAGGCCTGTGACTGTATTGTAAATGAATGCTATTAAAGAAGTAAAGCTTCAGGTTTTCTCCTTACACGCCTCTTTGCCTGTTAGCGTTTTAAAGTACACGTTTTATTCCCAAGGGGCCGTTTTTAGATGATTTATGATGGAGAACAAACAGGAGTGTGTTTGAGTTCAACATGCCTGATAAATAGAACAGAATATAGGCCTGTTATTATTTTACAGGTTTTTGTAAATTTCTTAAATGTGCATTTAAAAAAAAATTTATTGTACGAAGTATTTTTGTACACTACAATGTTTGGTTTTATGTTTATCAGGTTTTATTAATCCTGCAAAGTTGAAAATAAAAATATAGCATTAAACTGCAAAAATTGATGTAATTGTTTACTATAAGAATATAGTTTACATTTTGAACATCTTGAATTAAAGCATCCTTCATGTGATTTTGCAGCTTTCATCGATGGGAATGATGACTGAATACTATCACTTTTTCTTCACAACTTTGGTGAGTTTAAGAAAAGTTTTTGTCCTTATATATTAATAAACCTTCGTTTTCAACAGACAGAGTTTAAAAACGTCGTTCTACTTCCTTTCTTTACCTAAAAAGTGTGTTTTTTGTCGTTCTCGTCCTCTACAGGACCTGTTCGCTCTGGACCTGGAGCCGTACCGCTACAGTGGGGTCAACATGACGGGGTTCAGGCTGCTGAACTTTGATGACCCCTGGGTGTCCTCCACGATTGACAAGTGGGCCATGGACAGAGTTCAGGGTCCCAAACAGGAGAGTGGACTGATGGATGGAGTCATGACTGTAAGCACACAACTCAGATTTAGATTCATTTATTTATTACTGCCACTCAGCAGCCTGTTAAAGACATGGAAGCATGGGCGTAGATTTAGCGTGGACGGAGGTGACGTGTCCCCACTAATAAGTCGATCCAAGGATGCAGAAATGGCGCTGCATCCCCACTAATAATACGTGCGGTCCTGCTGTGCGTGGACCTGTGTCCAGGTGAAGGAGGACCCGGCGCTGATGGCACCTGCCCTGCGTCTGGATGTGGACCAGGCTGGACTGGCCATCGGGCATTTTCCCGGTGGGCCTATTGTAACTTTGGGCCAATCTGGACCTACGTCATTGCATGGAAGAACAATAAATGATGTGATAAACACCTAAAATCAGACCATAGTACACAATGTGCAGAAGACTGATTGTTCTTTGGGCTTTGATCTATTTTTCCCAGTTTTATGATGTCGCTGCTCTACAACCAGCATTCGTTTGTCCATTTGAGTAAAACTCGTCTGTCTGCAGACCGACGCAGCCCTGATGTACGACGCCGTTTACATGGTTGCAGTCGCGTCCCAGCGAGCCACTCAGATGACCGTCAGCTCGCTGCAGTGTCACCGCCACAAACCCTGGCGCTTCGGACCTCGCTTCATGAACCTGTTCAAGGAGGTAAATGTCACCATCTCCTCCTCCTCCTGGTTCCATTACTGTGCATTTTTAAATATGTATTTAAATTAAATTATAAAAAGCATCAAATGGATCTTTAGCCCCAGTTTTAGCTGTAAAATCATTTCATGTGATCCTTTGATAGTTTACATTTCCCCTCTGACTCGACATGAATTACAAGGCGTTTAAATAAGTTGATGTGATTGAGCTTAACAGAGACTGGGTGCCTACAGACAGAAACCAGGCCTTTGATGCACAAAAAGTCTTAAACCCAGTGGAGGACTGTTTGCCTTCCAAGGAGGGGGAATATGATCACCCCTACCCTCCATTTTCTTCATCCTAACGCCTCTCACCTCTTCAGCTTTTAGTTTATTTCTCTGCTGCCCATCCATGAAAGCATTTGTGCTAAATTAATAATGTATCTCACAAAACACTCGATTAATAACATCTACCAGAGAGCACCACGGCATTCATTGTGCTTTTGTGGATGAATTTAATTGAATTATATTTAATTTGTGTGGATGCTCTTTTGTCATTCAGTTCTCATCACAGAACCCATAAAAGAAGATCATTTCCTGTATTTGAAATAAGTGAAATGAACAAATAAAGCTTTGTTTGCATGTTTTTAATGATATTCTATAAAGTAAATAATCTTGGCTGAGATGTTTTCTTTCACCTAGAAAATGATCCAGGCAGCATATTAAAGTTTTTAATTACTTGTTAAAAAGAAAAAAGAAAATCTGAAGTTTACTAAAAGGGTTTTTCTTTTCATTAAAGGCAACTTGATGTTTAGAAGAAGATGTCTTCAAATATACTTTGAATTTGAATACATCTCCACAAGGGACAAGGGTAGATTATTGACCTCCGTGCAATTCCGTCACCTAATTTTTTAAAATTCATTTTTTTTAGTCAAAAATCAAACAAACCCCTGCAGCTTGATTGGTACAAAATATGCAAATCTACCTCATATCACCAGGTCTTGTTTCTCTGCAGAATCATTGTTCCTGTCATCCCCCCAAACCTTTTATTACTGATTTTATTACATTACATTTAATTAAAAAGAATGCAAAACATGTTTTATTATGATTTTTTATCTATTTGTTTTACTTGCAGTGAACAAACTAGCAGAAATCCCATTAATGCAGATATCATCCCTGCAGGGTTGACATAAAAAAAAGACCCTCAGGGTTGGTTGGCAGCGTTTCTGCCTGCAGGAGATAGGAAGCAAGAGAGCTATAAATACACACAAATACTCTGATATCAACTTGATCTCTGGGATCTTTTTGAAGTAAATAGTCCACTAAGTAATTTGGCTGCAGGCTGTTTCATTTAAAATAAATGTTAAGATGGAATATTCAGCAGAATTTAGAGCAAAAAAACCCCCAATTTTGAATAAAAATACTTGGGAATTAAAAATGAAAATGTATTAGATGAGACGATTGAAGGAAAAAAATAAATTATGGAGGAAAAATACGAGAGGATTAATTGAAAAACTTTAGTTAATGAAGTAAAAAGAGAGAGAGGTTTCTAACCATGCAGCAGAACCACCTGAGAGTCCTGTTTCTTTTTGGTGTGTTTCTCTTTGTAGGCGCAGTGGGATGGACTGACAGGACACATTGTCCTAAATAAGACAGACGGCCTGAGGAGAGACTTTGATTTGGACATTATCAGCCTCCAAGAGGACGGCACTGCCAGAGTGAGTAGAAAAACAGCCCGAAACCGTCCGTTACACCAGCCCCCCGCTGTGCGCCGAGTGTGAACAACAGCAGAGACGGTTTGCTTCTGAATTTGTCCAGTCGTGATTGTTAATTATGACCGTCTCTTTCCATGCCGATCACATTTCTGAAGGGTGTCACGGAGAGCACGAGTCGCCTCACAAAAAGGTGGATCAAGGTTTGTTCAGAGCCCCGGTCGGTGGAGACCTTTTGTTGTTTTCCTGTCTTTTTCCTTCCACGTATCACACACACCTCCCTGTTTCCTGCCTTGTCAACTTTGTTACCCTTCAGTGGTTTTGTGTACAGTCCTGTCAAATCTGACATTTCTGTTCTTTCCTTCCTGCGTTTGGCTACAGGCGCTGATTGATAGGAGAGTCAAAACCTTCTTTTATAGCGATTTTGGGGGAAAAAAATGAAGTGAAAATGATTTTTAGGAGATGCAGTGGAGGGCGGCAGCTGCTTTGTCATCAGAAAATATTAGTTTTGTGTATAATTACTGCAATATAATAACAGCAGTTGCTTTAGATACAATAACTTCAATAAGTTTTACAATAAAACTGTTTTCTTTTTTGCAAAAACTGCTTTGATCTCTTGGTTATCATTTCAGTGACAACATGAAGCAGTATTTGTCTCTAATAACTGAGACTCTGACCTTAGCAGGGGGGGTCCAAGCTTGCTGTCAGGGTGGCACCGGCCCCCCCCTGGGCCCCCTTAGAACCACCCCTAATACATCCTAATGAAGCATGAATAAATGGAAAGGCAGTCGAGATCTTTCCTGTTCAAACAAATAAAAGCACGAATAATCGTTCCTAATTCTGCTCTTGACATCAGAGTTTGAATCTTAGAAATACAGTGATCTGTCGTTTATCACGGGAGTTATGTTCCAAAAATAACCCACATTAGGTGAAATCTGTGATGTAGCGGTTTTAACTTTTTTACAATTATTCCAGCTGTTTTAAGAATGTAAAACCCCTCACTACACACGCTTTTCTGAGACGGGCATTAACATTTTCACACCTTTCTCTCTTGTTTAAACACTACCAGACCATCAGATTGGCAGAATAAATAATTTAATTGATGTTTTTATCGCGTCTGATGGACACCGTGTGTTTAGTCACGGTAAAAAGCCTGCAGCTGCTGCGGTGCAGCACCGATCACCTGCTGATTAGCAGCTTTCTTGCCTCCCGATGTGCTCTCATGGAGTAAGGGAGCGTGAGGTTACGACTCGGTCTGCGGTCCAGTGGAGAGGCACCACGGTTCTTGGGTAGTCCAGTGCGCAGTGTGCGTTTTCCAGAGAGGAATCAGGATGCACTGCACTCAGCGACAGTCAGGCAACCATGCTATACGAAGGAAATCGACTGACAATGATCAGGACTCGGAACACAATGCTGTAAAAAACAAAAGCATGCAAAACTGCACACAAAAAAATCTGTGAAATTGCGAGTCCGTGATAGGTGAACCTTGTTATAGCGAGGGTCCACTGTATTCCTTAGGTGTAAAAAGCAGTGTTGAATGAGTTTAACTCTAACGACGTGGCAGAATCAACATCTCTGAGGTTTGGTTTGACTGAAGGAGCCAACAGGTGTTGCTTGATTTCAGTCATTTGGAACAAAAATGAAGGTTTGAGTCTAATCAGACACTTCTTCAACAGAAAGTTGTCAGACAGGACTTTAGATATAATGTTCTTCATACTTTAAGGAACTTGTGACTGAGAGATGACATCAGAGGAGGTGTTCTTAAAGACCGAGGCCTGGACTTCCTGTGTTGGCCCAAAAAAATGCCAGGAAATCCAAGGAAGTTAAATCTAGATCCTCTTCATCACGAGGTAGAGGATAGATGACCAGACGGTGCAGGTGGAAAATAAAGGGGAACAAATAACCAGTAATAAAAATAAAAAGAAAGAAACTGAGCTGAGAATGCATTAAAAGAACAAACAAAAACACCTACAAAAAGCAGTGATGTAAAGTTGGATATGAAAACAGATATAGGTCACTCTTATAGACAAAGATATATCAGATAGACTCGGTAAACTGAACAGACTGGATGCAAGGGAACAGAACAAAGATTCAAACATAAGGAATAACTTCTAAAGCAAAATGATGATAAAACTGTTAGATTTGTGTTTTAAATGAGACAAACTATTACAGCCAATAAAATAACTTCCAAGTGGAACTTTTACAGTCAATTTATGACATTTTCTATTTCATACTACTCTTTATATCACATAAAAAACATCGATTTAACCTCTTTATTTATTATTATTTCTCTGTTTTCTGTCTATATAAACTGTGTGGGATGATGCATCTAATTTCTAGAAGGATTTTGTTGTTTAACCTGTTTGATGGTCACAACATTTAAATAAATAAGAATCATTTATTTTTCATATTGCTATAATAAGATAATATTATGAAGCTATTCAGGAAGCAATCAGAGGATGATGCAGCGTTGAGTTACTGTTTATTTATTGGTCTTCATGAAATGTTTTATTTAGTTTATTATCTATTTTAAAGTTCAAAGTACAGTTTTCAGTTAAGTTAAATAAAGTTTAACTATCATTTTAGTCCATTTGAGTTTAAAATCATCATTTTTGTGCCTTTAGGGTCTGAAGGGATCAATTTAAGGCTCCAGTTTTCACTCACTTTGGTTTTAAATTTTAGTCTAGGATCATTCTATTTTATATTTTCTCTCATCTTCTGCAGACATAAGCCTGCTTAGAAAGCGTCTTCGTGTTTTTCTAGATCTTAAAACACTGTCAGATCATCCCAGTTTAAAATTTAAAAGAAAAACATTTTAAAAAAACTACTAAGCCTGAATGTTCCCTAAGCACTTGTTGCTGTTGCTTTTCTCTTAGAAATAAATTATGATTGAAAAAAAAAAGAACAGAGAACCAGTTTATTCCCTGAAAGATTTTTTTTTCTCAAGTTCCTTTTCTCCGTTTTCCTGAGCTGTCAAACGGAGTTATGTGGGCAGTCAGCGGCTGTCAAGGTGCAGAAGTCATGATTTATGCAGCAATTTTGGTTTTATTCACTACTTTTAGCCTTTAACAGTCTCCCCCTCAGAGGAATTATGATTATATGGTAAACTCATCCCATAAAACACCTGACTTTATGGTCACCATGAAGGAAGAGTCAGCTGAGTTGGTTCCTGAGCGCTGGAGTGTTAAATTCATCCTGAAGAGGAGGATGAGAATAAACAAATAGAGAGGATTTGAGGGGTTTTTACCTTAAAGTTGACTTTTTTAGAAAAAAGTTCCTTTCAAAACTTTCTTGCCCTGAAGTTGTCCTCTGACTTATGATTTGAGTCTGGAAGAGGATTTATGTTATTTCTCCTAAAGCGTTTGACAGAGAGCTGCTGTCAGTTTATAATATAATAAATTTATAAACAGTCAATTCATGACTCCAGGTTATAAAAATGACCGGGATTATATTTATATTTTATTGTATTGAATAGGTAAGATTTCCGTGTGATCTCAAATCTGAGAACAGTTTAGAAAATTACAAAATAAAAGCCCCAACAGACAAAAAATGTGTAAAATTATTTAAGATCAGAAAATAAAGTGGTGCAAACTTAAAATTAATAAAGATATTGCTTTGCTTATTAATAACTTAGATTGAGGACAGTTGGATTAATAAATAAATCCAAGATATTTGAGTGGTTTTCATCTGCAGCATCCAGAGATAAACCCCCACACAGAGAGCTGTAGTAGTGAGAATGTTTAGGGTCTTTATAGGTTTGCACGTTTTTTATTGGTCAAAGTAGATTTATAGGATAAAATGCACAAAACAGTTTAATAAATGTAAGAAATACGACTGTATCTTGTGTCGAGCTCAGTTTAATAAATGATTGACGGAACAGACCATTGTTTCTGAACAAAGACATCCAAACACATCCCTTATTTTACCATAAAGTTAATTACCAGAAAAGAAAATCTTGCTACTTGTCTTCGATTAACAATGAAGTGTAATGAGTTAATGCGCTTAACTTTATTGCATCGCTGTCGCGAGCTCCCCTGACCCTCGGCTTGGCTCTATAACAGCGAGGGGATTTAAAGGGTTCAAAATCCAGCTGCCAGACGCCTGCTCTAATCTGATAACTGCTGGGATTATGCTGCTTAGTCATACGGAGCGAACGGCCTCGTTCACACTTACTGTGGCTGTGTGGAGGACAGACTCTGACTCCTTGTGTTTATTCCTCCAAACTCCTCGGATTTTGCCCTTTTTGTGTCGCTGTTGTTGTGACTTCCATTTATTCATCAAGTTTAGGTTTATTTTAACGCAACATCAAAAACAAGCGTCATGATTTATCATTTGAAGGTGAAAAAAACCCTAAACTTTTACTTAAAGGCATATTATGCAGTTTTGCTTGTTTTTAGCACCCCCTAGTGTCCGTTTTAAATCACTGTTGTAAAAATGTTAGCAGCTAGCCACATTGGGTTAGCCTAAAGGCCAATTCATACTCCACGAGAAGAAAGAACTCTCTTCTCACTGGGGGTCTGCGAGAACAAAATGACGTCATTTTGTTCTCGCAGACCCAGTTCGGCAGCGCTAACGGCTTGTTCTTGTGCACATCAGCCGAGCCGAACTTTGTTCGGCAGGATGTCCGAGAACAACTGCTGTGATTGGTCAGAAAGGGAGGATGAGCGTGGTTAGTGCGGTTAGCGGTTGACGTTTTTCTCCGGTGCCTGCTGTGCTGCTTTGTGCGGACGGACCTGAAGGGTCACGGTCTGGATCAACCCGAGCTAGGAGGACCAGCGCGGACCGTGAGGGTTTGCGACGGAGACCTGTATGCCTCCGCTCCTCACGACGCGAAGACGGATCGTTTTAAACTGCACACACACACCCTCCCCTCCACACACCTGATAGGCACACCTGTATGACACGTTGCTGAAATAGTTTGACAACTGAGTTCTCGTGGAGTATGAATGCTCCCTGCCGAAACAAACTTTTTTCTTGTTCTTGCAGACCCCCAGCGAGAACAAATTTCTTTCTTCTCATGGAGTATGAATAGGCCTTAACCCTCAGATACGTGACTTTAGGCCCGTTTCCACTATCGGAACTTCAGGGTAATTTTACAAGAACTTCGATGCTTTTGCGTGTCTCCACTTCATCGGGCCGCTCCGACAGGGACATTTACAGGACCAACGGAGTCCCTGAACAGGGGCAGGTACTCGGATCAGCCCGATAGACTCGCAGAGTGGGAAATGTGGTTAACTCTTGCTAATTGGTTGTGGGATGAAGGAAAATGATGAAAGCACACTGCACTGAGATAAATTACCTGTGTGTTGTTGTCAGAGCTTGCAAAATGACCGTGTCTCCGAAGTTGGATTACTTCGTCATGAAGTCTACTCGTCCTTCTGTTCGGCACTCCCATCACGATGTATAAAAACAGCGAAATACGCTGCAACCATCGCTCCTTTGTCCATTGTTGATCTATTTATTATTCTCCACTTCCTTGTTTGTTCGCGCCTTTACGCTTGTCATTGACGTCGATGCTGACGTCTTACAAAAGTTCCGGAAAAGTGGGGGCTGTAATGGAGACACAACAGCTGAGAGGACCGAGCCACAGGAATGTCCCGGTCACTTTCCCCTCACAGAAATTACCCCGAAGTTCCGATAGTGGAAACGAGGCTATAGTGAGACTTCAGGACACTGGACCGGAGACTCAGAAGTTGCAAACGTGGTATTCTGGATCCAAGCAGCAGATAGGACTGAGTGACTTTTCATTAACCTGTAAAGGTTCATATTAGCACAGACTCGCTCAAGAAAAAGATTAAAAAATATGAAAAAGTTACATAGTGTGCCTTTAAGTCAGTTTGAAACTTCTCCAGTTTTATGCTATCAAGATTTTCATCACTATGCACAGATTCATCAGAGTAAATCTGAGTGAACATAAATGTCAAAGAATAGTTAGAAGAGCCGAAATCAGAAAAGGAGTCAGGAATATCAGTCCTTTGAACTTTTGTTCTTTTAAGAAATTTCATCTTTTCATTGAGTCATAAAATCTGATTTATATGCAGCGTGCTGAAGCAGGTTCTGGCCTCTTTTTTAAGACCTGGAAAATTAAGGAACATTTTGTATTTTTGTGCACAAAAAAGAAGAAATCAAACAGCTCAGTTTCCTCAAAGATTTAAATAAACGGAGGTTATTTTACGTTTTGTGTTTCCAGGTTGCTGTGTGGAACTCCTACCGGGGGATGACCCTGATGGAGAAACCAAACCGAGAAAAGACCACCAACGTGACGGACTCTCTGGCTAACAGGACGCTTATCGTCACCACCATACAGGTTCATATAGTGGAAACTAATGCCAATGTTTTCATTCTGAAACTAAAGTCACTTTTATTCATTCCAATGCAGGAGAATCCATATGTGATGGTGAAAAAGTCGGACAAAGAGCTGGTTGGAAACGATCGCTACGAGGGATACTGCATGGACCTCTTGAAGGAGCTCTCGAACATTTTGGGTTTCACGTATGAAGTCAGGCTGGTGGGTGATGGGAAATACGGAGCCCAGAACGACAAGGGAGAGTGGAACGGGATGGTCCGGGAGCTGATCGACCACGTGAGTGAAAAATGAAACGTTTGCCAGAAGCAAAACGGTAATTATTCAGTAATCAACACACGATGCCTTTATTTATTTTGCTCTGATGAGTTCCCAGAAAACAATCAGAAGCATCAATTTACAGTCTGATAACAACAGATAATCAAAGAACAAGATGTTTACTGTCAGATTGTTCCAGCCTTTTTGCAGGAATCAGTTTATTTGACTCCTCTTATTTTGTTTTCTTTGACTTCTTTTTTAAATCTTTGTGTCAGGTTGCAGACCTCGCCGTGGCTCCTTTGACCATCACGTATGTTAGAGAGAAAGTCATCGATTTCTCCAAGCCCTTCATGACTTTAGGGATCAGCATCTTGTACCGGAAACCTAATGGAACCAATCCAGGCGTGTTCTCCTTCCTTAACCCTCTGTCTGCGGACATCTGGATGTACGTGCTGTTAGCCTGCACTGGGGTCAGCTGTGTGCTGTTTGTGATCGCCAGGTAAGAGCACGGATCGGACCATGTGGTGGGACTTTCCTCTTTAAACAGTGGACAGAAAGATCTGAGAGGGTTATGGGTTTTTAAACCAGGAAGTTGCATTCAGCAGCCTTCAAGTCAACATTTTGCTTTTATTATAAAGTTAGGAGAGTAGTTTAATAAAAAAAAAAAAAAAACTCCAGAGGATGCAGCTGGTGTCTGAATACTGTTGTTTCTCGTCATGTCTTGAAGGTTTACTCCCTATGAGTGGTACAACCCACATCCATGCAACGCCTCATCAACTCTGGTGCAGAACAATTTCACTTTGCTCAACAGCTTCTGGTTTGGGATCGGAGCTCTCATGAGACAAGGTACGTTACTCACCTTTAAAGCAACCGGATCCAAATATTTCACCAAATTTCCCTCAAAATTAAGGAGTTATGAAAATTGCATCAGACCATATCAGATATATACAATATCACGCATTTGGTTTTCTTACTTTTATCCTGTTGTTTTCCCTTTGCCGTCAGGCTCGGAGGTGATGCCCAAGGCCCTGTCCACGCGTATAGTTGGGGGTATTTGGTGGTTCTTTACGTTAATCATCATCTCGTCCTATACGGCCAACTTAGCTGCCTTCCTCACTGTGGAGAGAATGGACGCACCCATCGACTCCGCCGACGACCTCGCCAAACAAACGCGGATTGAATACGGAGCAGTGAGGGATGGATCCACCATGACCTTCTTTAAGGTAAAGTAGTGTTCATTATCAATCCATCAAAATAACTTTATTAGTCCTAGAGATAATGTAGGGTTAGGGTTGTCTATTGGACAGTACGTAATGTCAGGTCTGACTCACATCAAGTAACGCTCCTCGCATCCTGTGCCTGAACACTCATACAGGGCTTTATCCCCCTCAGACTTCAGCCAGTGATTATGGCCGCCTGTATGGGAAGGAGCTGGCCATGTTGATGGCTTTGACAAATTGAATCAGCTGGAGGAG
Organism: Callopanchax toddi; assembly: GCA_006937965.1. Classification (NCBI taxonomy): domain Eukaryota; kingdom Metazoa; phylum Chordata; class Actinopteri; order Cyprinodontiformes; family Nothobranchiidae; genus Callopanchax; species Callopanchax toddi. The sequence continues at coordinate 928,974 of SSNR01000038.1, read as the reverse complement.
ATTTAGAACACAGCTGTCCGACTTTCTCCTGCAAACCAAACAGAGACCTCACATAAACAATGAGACAAACGCATCCCGATACTCATAAATCTAAAGCGTGTATGTGCACCGGTGCTGTTTGAGTGTCACACTAATGCATCACACTTCTTACCGGCTTTGCCTGTTTGTGTCTTTCAGAAATCAAAGATTTCCACCTATGAGAAGATGTGGGCCTTTATGAGTAGCAGGAAGACCGCATTAGTCAAGAATAACAAGGAAGGGATCACACGAGTCCTGACGACGGACTACGCCATGCTGATGGAGTCCACAAGCATCGAGTACATCAGCCAGAGGAACTGCAACCTCACACAGATCGGAGGTCTCATCGACTCGAAGGGCTACGGAGTGGGAACGCCTATCGGTGAGAGCAACGACTCAGACTCAGTCCAGACTTTAGGTTTTGGACACACTGTAGAAAAGGTTTTTCGCACTTGTGCTTCAGATGACACTGGGTTCAAATAGCAGACTAATAATAATAATAATAGATGATTCTCAAAGACGTTTGCAAGTACAAACTCCTGTTTTTAGGGACAACAACAAGAAGTACACCCTAAACCCACCTCTACAGTGTTTGTTTTCTCAGTGTTCATTCAGACCCATGTAGTGTAACGCACCTCCACCAGAAACCAGTTTCCTTCATGTCAGCGGGCCCACCTGGTGAACGTGCTGCTCTCACGCTGTTCTCCACATATGAAATGCACAACAGTGCTGAAAATAATGAGCGCCAAACAATGAAGGAACAGCTGCAACGTGGCGCCTCGAACAGAGAAAACAACCAGAACCTGGTTCATTTGGAGCCTGTAAACAAATGTTTTTACACTAATCCTACCAAGTTCTGTAATGACCCTCAGTTTCTTTGTGTCAAACATCAGGACATATTGTCAGAGGAAGTCCATTATTTTCACATCTTGTTCTTAAAACACTGAATAACATGGATCAGATGTGTTATTTTTGTTGATAAATCTTTTAATCTTAAACATTTTGTCATGGGTTCCTCCGGTGCTCAGTGACGTTGGGATTCCACTTACAGGCTCAGAAAGTCGTGGAGAATCCAGCGGGAATCGTAAGGTGCCTTTATGTAAAACCTCTCTGGGATAAACAGCTATTTCCGTATCAGGGATTAACATATGGAAATCCCTACATGCAGAACTCGGATTGAACTCTGGCTGGCATCTTTTTAGATTAGAACTGAAGCGGTTTCTTAAGAAAGATCAGATATTTCGTCGTTTGTCTTCTTTGAGTTATCGTAGCTCATTCGGTTGTTTTTGGTCCTAATAAAGGTTTTATTCTGTTTTAACTTTGTATTAACATTTGATTTATCTATAAATGTCATATTCCTTCACCAGGTTCTCCATACAGGGATAAAATCACCATCGCCATTCTTCAACTGCAGGAGGAAGGGAAGCTCCACATGATGAAGGAGAAGTGGTGGAGAGGAAACGGCTGCCCGGAGGAGGACAACAAGGAGGCCAACGCTCTGGGCGTGGAGAACATCGGTGGGATCTTCATCGTCCTGGCTGCCGGGCTGGTTCTTTCGGTTTTTGTGGCTATCGGGGAGTTCATCTACAAGGCCCGAAGGAACGCCGACATAGAGGAGGTGAGTGGAGCTGGAGAACTCCAACTAATGTTAACTCAAACCAGGTGTTTTATGAAGGTCTTCTCTGGAATCTTTAAATGACAGGTTAAAGGGATATTTCAGTCATTTTAAAGTGTTCTTTTTTCTTACTTTCATCAAAGTCATGCATGTGATTTGTTCCTTTAATTTGCTTTCATTATTTGCTTCTTCATGCTTATTCCAGATTATTTGAACATTGCTGACCGTCTTCTTTATGTTTTCTCCTCCATCCATCTTTCTTTGCGTCAGGCCTTTTGTTTCTTTTACGGCTTGCAGTCTCGTCAGTTTCAGCGCCGTGGCTCCACCTCCTCCTCTGACAGCTCCCTGTCTAACGATCTGGAGAGCGGCAGGCTGCTGGGGGACGACACCGAGTAGCCTCAGCAGCTCAGACACTCGTACTGCCTGTAGACACTAGGTTTGTAACCAGGTGTCCTCCCAGTGTACCTGCACTCGGTCCCATTTGCTCCTACCCCCCTGTGCTCTTTTGTTTTGTCACACCGAAAGCCAATCCCGACACCCGTATTTATGAAATGTGTTTGTGTGCAAATGTTCTGTTTTTTGCTTTACAGCCAACGACATATGCATATAGAAAATGAACAAAAAACAGCCTAGACACTGCATATATTTTCAATAATTGATTGATTATCAATCCAACAGTGATTGAAACATGTTTTAGCTTACATCAAAACCCAAAAAGTTCATTAAATCCTTTCTAAAATAAAGTAATCAAAGGGTTTAGCAACAGATTAATCTAAAGCTTTCATCAAGGATGAGCATCTATGATTTAAATACTTTATTAACGTTTTATCACTGCCCTACTTGATTGTTTTAGTTATTTTATGTAAAGTCAGGCCTCCTAATAACATAACTTGGTTAAAAACGCTGCAGCTTGTTTTCTAACACAAACAAAAGAACAAATCTCTGCTGCTTGCATCGCCTCATCGGCTCCCTGAACGCTTTAGGATTGATTTAAAGTTTTATTGCTGACCCACAAAGTTCTTAATGGGCGACCTTATGTGTCCTCCTGATCTCGTACATCAGGGATCTTTTTTAAACATCTCTCCTATTAAAACATAATCATCTTGACCCTGACATTTAAGAGTTTATGTGATGATTTTGTGTCTTTGTTTGCTTTATACATTAAATAAACTAACTTTATTCTATAGGATACATGCATATTATAGCAGCTGGACTTTGACACAGTATAAAAACTCAGGGGTTGCAGTAAACACAACAGGATTTCTTGCACGTTGATAACATTTGGACTGGATTCTAAGCAGTGGGTTGAGATGATCAGTGGAGATCTGAGCGAGTCGCTGGCGGGCAGAAAGTTAAAGTTACACACACACACACACACACACACACACACACACACACACACACACACACACACACACACGCACTCACACAGGAGATTAAAAAGTTTATGTTGAGAGCAGAGCAGAGTGGTTGATGAGCAGCGATACAAAAAGAAAAACAAACTGGATACTTTCAAATATAAGATGAAACTAATTTATATATACATGCAGATCCTAAATAAATAAACAGGATGTCAGAATAACGTTTAAATGAAAGTCACTGCTTGTGTTTATTTAAAGGTTTAAAGGTTGGAGTTTCACTGCTGAAACGGAGCCACTGGCGTTCGTGGGAATTCTCAAAGGGCGTCCGATGTGTTTGGAAAGCCTTCGGCAAAAGCCTGAGGATGAAAGAAAACCTTCTGTGGGCCTTGGATAGAAAGATAAACAGGTTATAATAAAAAATGACTTGGTGCTATGAATGAATTCACCGGCTAGAAAAGAGAAAGCAAACCGATAAGTGAAGATGAATGAGTTTTTAATGGGATCTAATATTCTGCAGCTCCAAAAAGCCTGAGGCTTTCCAGATCAGACGGTCAGCTCTTTGATTGTCTCAAATAATGACCAGATCATTAACTGGATAATTGATTTTGTTATCAAAATTTAAAAAGTTGAAGTTATTAATGATAATAATAATGTATTTTCTATAATAAGAGAGTAACATTAAGAAACATGTTACCGTTTTCAAAGATAAATGCAAGTAACCTATTGTGTTATTTAAACCTTTTAAAACTTTTCCAAAGGGGGGACCATGTAGGGGCCAGGGATCATTTTGGGGTGGCACGTCAAGAGCTAGAAAAGAATTACATGATGTCATACTGTCATGCATACATAAGTATGAATAAAAAATACAAGGTACAACTCACTGAAACTTGCATATCCTAAATTAATATTCATTAACAAACCATTATGCGCATAAGACAGACCGGCCAAGTGGGACAACTGGTCCCTGAACCCACCTGGGCCACACTACCAGTTGAAAACAATAAAATGAGTAATAAAATGTTAAATGTTAATTTACAAATGAGCTTCTTTGTTAAGGTTTAGAGTTTTGAGGAGGACCCAAGGTGCAGGGATGAGAGGAGGAATCAGCAGCAGAGGCAGGTATAAATCCAAAAAGTGATGTTTATTAAATCCAAAACGACGGCAGACGAGGAAGACGACAAAGGACACAGTAAACAGTAGAACCGACAAACACTGACAAGACAGGGAAGCTTAAATAAGGAGGGAGGTGATCACGAAGACGAGACACAGGTGGGCTGGATGACAAACAAGGAACACCTGTGAAAACAACAAGAGGAGAGATTAATACAAAAGACAGGACACCAGAGGGCACCAAAGGAGCAGGATGTGACAGAGCCCCCCCCCCTAGGGGCGGACACCGGACGAACCCAGAGGACCAACAAGGGCGGGAGGGCGGGGGACCAGGAAGGAGGACCAGAAGGACAGACAAAGGTCAGGAGGCACAGACAGGAGGGCCCGGGTCAGGGCCAGGATCCGGAGGGCCCGGGTCTGGATCCGGTTCCGGGAGGCCCGGGTCAGGGTCAGGATCCGGTGGGCCCGGGTCAGGGTCCAGTTCCGGGAGGCCCGGGTCAGGGTCAGGATCCGGTGGGCCCGGGTCAGGGTCCGGTTCCGGGAGGCCAGGGTCAGGATCAGGATCCGGTGGGCCCGGGTCAGGATCCAGTTCTGGGAGGCCCGGGTCCTGACATGGGTCCTGAATCCCGAGAGACCCTGGAGGACCAGGAGCCCTGGGAGGCTCGGCGGAAGGCGGAGCCGGAGCCGTGGGAGGCCCGGCCGGAGGAGGAGCCGTGGGAGGCTCGGCCGGAGGAGGAGCCGTGGGAGGCTCGGCCGGAGGCGGAGCCCTGGGAGGCTCGGAGGGAGGCGGAGCCCTGGGAGGCTCGGAGGGAGCAGGAGCCCTGGGAGGCTCGGAGGGAGCAGGAGCCCTGGGAGGCTCGGAGGGAGCAGGAGCCCTGGGAGGCTCGGAGGGAGCAGGAGCCCTGGGAGTCCTTGGGGCTGCTGGAGCCGGACTGGGAGTCCTTGGGGCTGCTGGAGCCGGACTGGGAGTCCTTGGGGCTGCTGGAGCCGGACTGGGAGTCCTTGGGGCTGCTGGAGCCGGACTGGGAGTCCTTGGGGCTGCTGGAGCCGGACTGGGAGTCCTTGGGGCTGCTGGAACCGGGCTGACGAGTTCAGAGCCTGGAGCTCTCAGGTCTGTGCAACACGTCAGCCGGGACCCCCAAATGAGGATCCGCTGTGCCATGCGCATCGCCTGGGCGCGCTGGTAGAAGTCCCATAACTCCGGAACAGTGGTCAGGGTCTGGTTGGTCCGGAAGCCGGAGAGGATAAGCTCCGCCGCCTCAAGCTTGGCGTGAGGGCACAACGGCCCAGAGGCGAAGCGGAGGGCGGAGTCACAAATCCTCCCAAACCGCCGGAGAGCTCCATCGAGTGAGTCCGGCTGCTGCTGGTGGAGGAGTCTGAGTTCCTCCAGAAACTCACCCGCTGGGTCCATGTGGGTCGGGCTCGGCCGGAGGAGGAGCCCTGGGAGGCTCGGCCGGAGGAGGAGCCCTGGGAGGCTCGGCCAGAGGAGGAGCCCTGGGAGGCTCGGCCGGAGGAGGAGCCCTGGAAGGCGGAGCCGGAGCCGTGGGAGGCTCGGCGGGAGCCCTGGGAGGCTCGGAGGAAGGCGAAGCCCTGGAAGGCGGAGCCGGAGCCGTGGGAGGCTCGGCCGGAGGAGGAGCCGTGGGAGGCTCGGCCGGAGGAGGAGCCCTGGGAGGCTCGGCCGGAGGAGGAGCCCTGGGAGGCTCGGCGGAAGGCGGAGCCCTGGAAGGCGGAGCCGGAGCCGTGGGAGGCTCGGCGGGAGGCGGAGCCCTGGAAGGCGGAGCCAGAGCCGTAGAAGGCTCGGCGGGAGGCGGAGCCGTG
>SSNR01000038.1:878399-923042 GCA_006937965.1 Callopanchax toddi | reverse complement strand
CAAATCTCTGCTGCTTGCATCGCCTCATCGGCTCCCTGAACGCTTTAGGATTGATTTAAAGTTTTATTGCTGACCCACAAAGTTCTTAATGGGCGACCTTATGTGTCCTCCTGATCTCGTACATCAGGGATCTTTTTTAAACATCTCTCCTATTAAAACATAATCATCTTGACCCTGACTTTTAATAGTTTATGTGATGATTTTGTGTCTTTGTTTGCTTTATACATTAAATAAACTAACTTTATTCTATAGGATATTATAGCAGCTGGACTTTGACACAGTATAAAAACTCAGGGGTTGCAGTAAACACAACAGGATTTCTTGCATGTTGCTAACATTTGGACTGGATTCTAAGCAGTGGGTTGAGATGATCAGTGGAGATCTGAGCGAGAAGCTGGCGGGCAGAAAGTTAAAGTTACACACACTCACACACACACAGGAGATTAAAAAGTTTATGTTGAGAGCAGAGTGGTTGATGAGCAGCGATACAAAAAGAAAAACAAACTGGATACTTTCAAATATAAGATGAAACTAATTTATATATACATGCAGATCCTAAATAAATAAACAGGATGTCAGAATAACGTTTAAATGAAAGTCACTGCTTGTGTTTATTTAAAGGTTTAAAGGTTGGAGTTTCACTGCTGAAACGGAGCCACTGGCGTTCGTGGGAATTCTCAAAGGGCGTCCGATGTGTTTGGAAAGCCTTCGGCAAAAGCCTGAGGATGAAAGAAAACCTTCTGTGGGCCTTGGATAGAAAGATAAACAGGTTATAATAAAAAATGACTTGGTGCTATGAATGAATTCACCGGCTAGAAAAGAGAAAGCAAACCGATAAGTGAAGATGAATGAGTTTTTAATGGGATCTAATATTCTGCGGCTCCAAAAAGCCTGAGGCTTTCCAGATCAGACGGTCAGCTCTTTGATTGTCTCAAATAATTACCAGATCATTAACTGGATAATTGATTTTGTTATCAAAATTTAAAAAGTGGAAGTTATTAATGATAATAATAATGTATTTTCTATAATAAGAGAGTAACATTAAGAAACATGTTACCGTTTTCAAAGATAAATGCAAGTAACCTATTGTGTTATTTAAACCTTTTAAAACTTTTCCAAAGGGGGGACCATGTAGGGGCCAGGGATCATTTTGGGGTGGCACGTCAAGAGCTAGAAAAGAATTACATGATGTCATACTGTCATGCATACATAAGTATGAATAAAAAATACAAGGTACAACTCACTGAAACTTGCATATCCTAAATTAATATTCATTAACAAACCATTATGCACATAAGACAGACCGGCCAAGACGAGACACAGGTGGGCTGGATGACAAACAAGGAACACCTGTGAAAACAACAAGAGGAGAGATTAATACAAAAGACAGGACACCAGAGGGCACCAAAGGAGCAGGATGTGACATTCTTGTGTTTTTAACTGTCTTTTAACCATCTTTTCTCTACAGTGCATGTCTTTTGGTGCTGTGATGGAGGAGTTGGGGATTTCCCTGCAGTGTTACAAAGGCGTCCGGAGCAGGTCGCGTCCTCACAGTGCAGCGAGGTCCCCGTGCGTCCTCTGTCAGCCCAGACGGGTAGCGAAAAGGGAAGGAGGAGGACGAGACTCCAGCAACGTGAGAGTCGGATCAGAAACATGATGGGAGTTTTTACCAGAGACCGATGTTTGCTTCCCCAACTCTTAGATTCATTTGTGGAGGAACTTGAACAAAATGATTTCCTTCTCACTTTTGACTTGTGTGTGTGTGTAAAATGAAGCACTATACAGTAGATATACTGTAGTTTAAAACAGCTGACTGTAAGAATGAACATTTAAAAAATAAACCAGTGCTGTTCCCTCACGGTTGTGCAGAGTTCAGTCTGCAGAGTTTACAAATTGTGTAACTGTAAAGCAGTTTTTAAGAATAAAAAGTTTGTTTTGCATTTTTTTCAAGTGGGTGTATGATTGTTTGTTGTTGTTGTTGTTGTTTACTGCTGGCAGTGGTCTCTCGCTGCACATATTTTCATTTGCCTGCCGGCATCCTGCAACGCAGCTTCAGAGTGGTTTACTGAGCCGAACGTAGCCGGCGCAAAGAGATAACGACCTCTAAGGGAAGACGGGAACGCACCTGCTGTTTCATATCTGACAACATCACAGACTCACACACACACACACACACACACACACTGCAGCCTGACGCCAGCACGAGACTGGAAGAATGGAAGGACAAAATGAGAAGCTTGTTTTTAAATGCGTAAAATAAATTCTCATTGGGCTTGTTCAGCTGAGAGTACAGTAACGGTACTTTTTCCAGTCTGTTTTTTTTTTTTGTTGTTGTCATATTTGAGAGCCAGAGGGGGAAGTCTTTTCTCCCAGCTGTCACAGCAGGTTCCACTAGATGTAGGATGCATTCAGTTTCTGTCAAAACCACATTGGATCATTTACATTTCCAGTCTTGCATGTCACAAACCTGCTATTTTTGAAAAAACAGGTTTATAAAACATACAGTCTGAAACTAAGGAAAGTAATCTGAACATAAACCACATTTATATGAGTCAATTTAGATTTTTTAAAAGTAGTTGAGTAAAATTCTGTTTTGTTTTATAGAATTCCTGCCACAGTCCTGAAAACAGACACTGAATATTTTGTTATCTGGTTGTCTGGTTACAGGTAGATATTAAAGGCACACTATGTAACATTTTCATGTTTTGAAATCATTTTCTTGAGCCAGTATGTGCTAATATTAGCACATACTGGCTCATACTGGACCAAAGGGTCAATGAAAAGTCACTCAGCACCATCTGCTGCTTGGATCCAGAATACCACGTTTGCAACTTCTGAGTTTCCGGTTCAGTGCCCTGAAGTCTCAAAAAGTCACGTGTCTCGCGAGGGTTAGGCTAACCCAATGTAGCTAGCTGTTATGCTAGTGTTTTTAGCTCATGATTCCTGATTTTTTTCCATCTCTTCCTGCTGGAACACAGCTGATTTCTTTGACGGAGTGATGAACCGCTCCAGTAGAAAGCAATGAAGGCTGAGGAGACATTTCAACAGGTAGATTTAGGTGTTTCTGAGCAGAAACAATGCTAACGTTTTTATGACAGTGACTTAAAAAGGACACTAGGGGGTGCTAAAATCAAGCAAAACTGCATAGTGTGCCTTTAAACGTTGGTATATATGAATATTGGGGAAATCTCATTTGATTAGTCCTGCAGTGATAAAAAAAATGTTCATTACTTTTTTTTTATCTAAAACTATTTTTAGCACATGGAAATTATCAAACAGGTGAAGGCAGGGAAGTTTTGTGGAAACGATGTGGAGTTAACCTAACAGATTTTTTTTCAGTGTATGAGGTAATTATATTTAGTGTCTTGTTAGATTATATTTTATTTAACAGCTGTTGTCTCCAGCAACTTTAGATTGACTTTATTAAAATGATGCATCCATTAAAAAAAAGGTAGTCTTTTTTTTATTCTTCTTTTGAAATTGTTTGGCTTTAAAATCTGAAGAGACTGATGATGTCATTTATTGTGTTTCAGAGGGCAAAAATACAACATTTTAAATGTTTTCTTTGAATATATTGATTTAGAGATGATGATGATCCAACTCAAAGTAAGAAATGATACGCTTCTAATGTATTTACAGAAAAATATAGGACATTTTAACAAATATGACATGTTTACCAGAATAAATCAGCTCCAGAAGGAAGGTTTTTACCACCTCCTCATCTGGAGGTCATTCATTTTGTTGCTAGACGTCACTAAAGCGTACACTTTATCTTTGAGGCAACATATTCAAAAGTTATTTTTGATATAAAACTAAGAGAAAGAATAAAAATGAGCCACTATTAATTAATGGATCAGATATAAACGGCTAAAGTGAGAAAAGTGACCACTGACTGAGTCTGACACCAAAAACAAGATCCCATTAATCCTCCCCTTTAAATGTAACATTCAGTTACTGAGTTTGCTGTTATTTAACATTTTCTTTGAATGATGTAAATACCTTAAAGCATGATGACATGCATGTATGATCTAATCATTCCTCACATCAGCGCTGACGATAAAAATTCTGTTTTCTGTCAGGTTGCATTGGAAATATCCAATCTTTGTTGCACTTTTCAGAAACTCTTCAAGAGTTATTCTTTTCTAATTCAGGTTTTCAGTCCTCCTGCCCTCCTTACCTCCTCTACCGACTCTGCTCCCTCTCTGATCTGTCAGATTTCTAGGAAAAGCACTGAAACCTACTTAGTACTTCTGACATTTAATGAGCACCATCAGCAGCATCATTAGCACTCAGCAGGATGCATGCTGATAATGTCAACATTACTGAATGTTAGCATGTAAATATTCTTTGAAGGCAGGAAACAGAATATTAATGAATCTCACAATTCACCATCAATAGTGTCAGGATGAAAGTGACCTTCAGGTTTCACCAGCTATATGAACTGACATTTCAAACAGTCAGGAGCAATAAATTATATGAATGGGTTATAAATTACTCAAATCAGTGTTTTTTATTTTTTTAATTGTGGCATCCTTTAGGTGGACTGAATGTTCTGGTTTGCGTACGTCCCAAGAGAATCGGGCGAAGCTTTTCTTAATCTCTTCATGTAATGAGTTTTTCTTTTTTTTTCTTTCTGGTATTGGGATTAATTCAGGGATTGGACTCTGTCCAGTGTAATAGCATTTGCTTGGATCTAATCTCCTAACCCCATAATTCTTAATCAAAACCAAAGGCGGTATTTTTTTAAACTTTTTTTTAATCGTTATCTAATCCATCATGAATTGGGCCACGGATTATGACTCTGACCTTCCTGCTCGGCTCTCCTGTCCATCTCATGATGACGTTACCTGAGTAACACTCCATATGCCTCTGAGCTCTCCTGTTTTCTCTTTCTGGTTTAATTCATGCAGAAAATCTCTTTGTCTCAATGATCATGACGCTCAAAGTCTCCACCTGTGCTGCTGAAGCAGCAGAGATGAAGGTGAGATGGGGAGAGATAAAGGGATTGAGGCGTCTCAGAGATTATTGGTGCACACTTCCTGCAAAGATGAAGGGAATAAGATGGAAATAAAAATAAAAGCATCTTAAAATAATATCAAGAATCTTTCTGTCTTTAATTAAGAAATTCCATTCAGATTTGGGTTTTTGCATCAACTAAAAGCTACAGATGAAATACATTTAAACTTTGACTGCAAGCATTAAAAAGTGTCAGGCCTTTGAGTGTGTCCCATCCATCACAGTGAAATGAAGAATCCCTGAGGCTGATAAGGCAGGTCTGTGTCAACGGCATGTCAATGAAGACAAACGAGGAGGAGGAGGAGGAGGAGGAAGAGGACTCATAGTGGCGCAGAGCATCTTTTATCTCTCTGTGTGTCTGCTCTTCTATCTGTTTGTCCTCCCCTCATCACCATGTGGAGTTGGAACTAATTCAGGGTGGACGCTGCCCTCTGCTGGTGCACACGAGAAGTAGCACATCAGTTACTGAATTATGGCTTTTAGTGACTTTTTATTTGAAATATTTGGAGAATACTTGAGTCTGTAGCTCAGGAGGAAATGCTGCATTAAGAGAAATGGTGGTTCAATCCACCTTATGCTGAAGTATCCTTGGGCAAGACACTCAACTCCATATAATCCTCCAATGTGGAAAGTAAGGATGATTGGTTTAATTAAAAGAGCTTTAGCAATATTTTCATGAATTATGTGAATAAATTTGAAGGAAAGAGCACTGGAAAAGTCCAAATGTGTCACTTTTTACCAGATAAAAAACATTTCTATCAAAATAAAAGCTGTTTGAGTCTAGTTAAACCTCATAAATGCATTTATGCTGTGCAGTCCTGATCCAGAGTCCAGTCCAGACTTTGAGATTTACTGTTTTGGTGCTTAATCATAAGTCAGTATCTCATAATTTATGATATAATAATCTACATTATACGTTTGAAAATAAAATATAATACAAATAAAACCTACCAGGAAGGAAAAAGTCAAATACAGTTATGAAAGGAAGCTAAATCCTATTGTTTGTTTTGGTTCTTGTTATTTTGCAGTATTTTTTTTTTCTTTTTCAGAGACATGAAAAATTGCTTTGCATGTTTGAAATAAATAAATCAAATCATGTGCGCAACATTAAATCAGAAAAGCAAAGCATTACTCAACTTGGTGCAGACATTAAAGAGTTGAATCAATTTATATATTGTTCTCATAGAAATTTAAGAATTTATTTATACCAACTTTTATTTTCCCCTTAACATTAAAACATTTTTTCTTTAAGAGTTAGATGATAAAATAAGGTATTAATAATGTAAAAATGATAGTATCAAGCTAATAATAATGTAAGGTTATGGTTTTTTACATATTTTTAATTATTTTAGTTCAGTGCATCCCTTAATAAAATATAAAGAATAACATGTCCTACAGTAGTAAAAACTGTTAGAAACTGGAGAATGTTTTGATGGATTAAAATCATCTGTAACAGCTGAGAATGTGAGAATGATATTAAAATAAATCATCAATTTATTGCATTTTTCCTGAATTTATTTGCTGTCATGAACTGTTTTTCCTTATATCAGGTTTATTATTTTCACAGGTTGATTTAAATAGAACTTTCTGACTAAATGTCCTAATCCCTCAAAACCTATAGATGCAAACTGGACCATCCCATAATAATCTTTTTACCCTTTTTACTCATTTCTTAATCATTTTGTTCATGTGTTAAGGATCAGTTCACCTTCCTTTCAGAGGGGGTGAATTTTTATCACCATGAAGCTTTTTCTTTCATATACATGCTGCATAATTCATGAGTCAGTGACAGCAACTTCCCCAGTCCCTGAGGCAGTAATAACATTTACACCTCCATGCTTCATGACTTCTATCACCTCACAGGCTCTTTGGTTTCCACCTCACAGACAGTTGCTTTGGTCTAACGGCTGCAGCTCTATGATTCATCTCCTCCTAATCCAAAGAAGTCAGGTTTCAGGAAAGGATTTTATCTGATTGTAGCTCTCTGACACTGAAGACCTCTGTAGCATTTCCAGGATTCCTAGAAAACCAGAGGACAAATAGTCAAGTAAAAGTAGCAGGACTGGATTGTTTTGGGTTTATATGAAGGCTATAAGGGTTTTGAAACAACAAAAGGTCAGAGGATTAAAAAAGACACCTGTCACCTCATAAATGGGCTATTGTTATCAGTGAGACCTAATTTTAAGCCTAATTCTAATTTAAGAGATTCTGGCACGTGACCAATATATCATAGGATGACGTTGAGAATGAAATATTTGCCAAAGTAATTTGCATCCTATTAGAATTATATTGCAGTTTGGATCCATGACGCTATTATTTTTATTTTTTTATTCTAAGGGAACAATAAGGGGCCCCTGCAGGCCCTGAGTGTTTTCAGCCATTGCAACGCAAAGCATCCTGGTTGCATGATCGTGTCACTCAAACCGGAGCTGGAGCTGTGGGCATTTTTGCGGGATAAAGTCATGTCATCTGAGACATTTAATTGGGTCCGGGCCGCCACAGGGGGGGACAGCGAACAGCATTCCTGCGCTGTCCGCCTGCGCTCTGCGCCTCGGCTCACCGCGTGGCCGCAGCCTGCAGGATAACAAGCAAACTTCATCTGCTGGCGTCTCTGTTCGCGGCATCCCGTTAAGTTCGCGTCTTCGTGCTGGAAAACGATTAGTTTTACTCATCAGAAAAGAAGAAACGTCTCCAGGTATCCATCCGCGCCGTGAAGGACTTGTGCCATCTTTGGTGGATTTTACGCAAAGAGCGCAGCGGCTGCGGGGCTCCGACGGGAAACAGAAAGCCTTTAAACCCCCGGGACGGACGCTTCTGTTTGGATTTGAGTTCCAATTTTCCTGATTTGGCTTCGTGCTGCTTCTGGTAACACAGATTTTCCACCTCTCCGGCGCATATCCTCTCCATCATAACATCTATCACATTTTTAAAAGCATGCCACAACTTGTCTGATCTGTTATCAAATCAAAACTCAGACATTTCTAGTCCATTTCTGTTTGTAGACGTTGCATGAGTTGACCAGGGTCTGAACATGAACAGACGTGGATATAAAAAGCCTTCAGTGAAAGGGGGCGAGCTAAAGCCTGAGTCTGTCAGAGCTCTCTAATTATTTAATCCCGCTGCAGATCTAAATGCGTGATGAAACTGGTGGCAGTGTGGTTTATTTATAAGAGCAGCTTCATCTCATGCCTCATCAGAAAGGCTGCTTTCATTACAACACCTGCTGACGTCAACAGTTATTTTCTGAAGCTTTAAGTCATGTATGTAGCTGAGCAAAAAGACAAATGTTTTAAACGAAAGATAAAAATGTGACGAAAGTTTAAAACTTGGAAACAGAGCTACAGCTGATTCAAGATGGCTGGGAGAAACCTGCAAATGCAAACACGACTTTAGCCCAAAGCAGTCAGTTTTACATACATATAGCAGATAATGCACGTGAGGATATTTGCATTCTTTGTTTCTTGAAAACACGGATAAAGGATCTGAACTCCAAACCTTTAATTTGAGATGTTTCAGGCTAATGAGTCGCCATCTTTAAATAGTCAAAGTCACATGATGAACACCTGTTGAAAGATGCTGTAAAATACATAAAATTATACATAAATAGTGATAGTCTGATCCTGAATCCACTCCAAGTGTAATTTTTGGGATGTGCATGTTTTACTTGGCAATAAATCTCATAGGTATGGAAAGCCTGATTACTACCTGTAAGAATCATGCATCCATGGAATGAACAACACAGCTAAATGTGTGCCCCCTGAAAAGATGTGCTGTTGGTATTCGCTCTTGTTTTCAGCTTCAAATGCTGCCAGGTGTGTTCAAGTCACAGACTGGAAAAAAATGCTGCATGTATTAATCAGAGGGACCACCTCTGGATGCCATTCCTCAACATGTGGCCAGATATTGTGGCTGTGTGTGGATCCTCCACATGCTGCTGAGGCCCCTTAGAATTTAAGGTTAGTAGTGTAAAAATGACCAATATGAGTTGTTTTTGTCCTTAGAACCTGGTAAAGTTAAATCATCCAATTCATTAAGCAGCTCATACCAACAGAACATTTAGCTGTGTTGCTCATTGCATGAACACACAATCTTCACAAGTTATAACTCATAGTAAAGGTGACCAATCAGGCATTTCAATAATGGAAGTTATTATTTTTTTAGTTCATCTCATTGAGGATGGTAACCAGAACTAATCCACCTTAAGTAACACAAAGATTGCTATTACTAATTTCAAGTGGCAGCCAAAAGTCAGCACCCAAAACATATTGTGTGCTAACAGATTGTGCAAAACATTGTAGCAGATTGGGTTCATTTTCAAAATTTGACTAAAATAAATATAATTTCTTACATTAGAGGATCTTAGTGTAACACTATGAAATGTTGCAGGCGATATGCATTTCTTCAACGAACACAAATGCTTTAATTTAGCATGTTTTGATCTGTTAAAGCATGGGATTTCCACATGTCAACTTCATCAGTTGATCAAAAATGTTCTTTTTGAAATACTTTTCTGATTTATTGTAAAACCACTGTTAATTTAAAGCTTTGAAGGAGCAGGGAACTGTATATTTTCATGACATACTTTAAGAAATACATGAGATTTTATTGATTTGACTCATTGTTTCATTAAACCTGTTTTTACAGCTGTTTTGTGCTTTTGTCCTCACAAAGGTATAAATGATCACCTCAACCAGAAGAGTGTCTCCTGATAAATCTGAAGTTCGAATCGCCTTCAGCCTCGATGACACATCAGGTAAACACACGTGCACATACAGTACATACTGTGCACCGCATACACACACACACAAACCGAAATACCTTCACCCACAAATCCCAGCATGCACCTGTGCTCCAGGATCTATGAAATGATGCTAACAAGTTATTTTGAACCTAGCTGCACCTATTACCCAGCTGATGATTTAGCAGTCCACTCTCAGTGCACTTCCACTATGTGTGTGTGACATGTGCGTGACATTCTTCCAACCAAAACACACTGAGCACTATCTGGCAAGCCGTAACGGAGACAGGTGCTGTCACTATTCCTGTATGACAGAGTGGGACTGCACTGAAAAAAATACAGATCGATACTCAAACTTTTGTTAAAATTAGACTCATCAGTCCTCATCGATAAGAGCTACATCTGAGTGGAGGTGCCTTCTGTCAGGATGTTTTACTGCTGAGGGGGTCAGGCACTGGGACAGCAGCTGCAGCTTTGCAATGGCAGAGTCGGGTTTCTCCACCGTGTACTGCAGCCTGATTCACCGCTCAGCTTTTAGAACACTGGCCCGTATTTATAAGCAGTTAACACTTCCAGCTCTCCTCCACCCATCTCTGAGTCCTATTTTTCTCTCAGGCAGCAAAAGCTGCAGCAGACTCCGTCCGGGAGGTCATCTATGAAGCTTTTAGTTCTGTTTGATTTGCTGCTCAGTCACAATCAGACCCCGGGCGCTCAAATTAAATCTGGATATTCCCAGAGCGTTGCCTCTTTGAACTCGTGTTTGTCAGCTGGGGAATGAGAGCCGTGCTCCTTCTGGGGATCATCCGTGACTTCGTGCCTGGCATGGTTATAACCTCACACTGTGTCAATCCTAAGCATGAGCACTGTATTTATTCCACATCATAATTGGCCTCTCGGCCGAAGGCCTGCCCACAAATCACCCTGCTTTTAGAAGGTTGCATCATCCCAGGATTCTCCACATGTGTTCCACGACTCCAGGGGGGCAGATTGCTGCCGAGGAGGAGGCGGGAGCAGACGACCTGTCTGTCTGACCGCCTGTCTGTCTGAACTCCACTCTGTCTATACGTCTGGATGATCGTCCAGCCCGCTGTGTGATGGTTGTCCCTCAGCGTGTCTTTCAACCTGGCAGCTCATTACTGCTAGTCAGTCAGAGAGCGCAGCTCATTTATAAGTGCAGCATTGTGTTGTTATGCTGTTGAGGTACAAGAGCCCTTATAGAATTTCATTTTGTGGCTGAGTGAGCTGACTGGATATCAGCTGGATGCAACAAATATTTTTATTATGTGAAACAATTTAATACTGATAGGTTATTGTGGTTTTTGATGATGTCAGGGCCTTTAAAAATGAATGCATGCCCTGAGCCTGCAGCAGTGATTCTTATTGCATAAAAAAGTGTTCTATTATTTTTAGCATACTTTATGTTTGCTAAGGTAATCTGCCTCATGCAAATGTCAAATCTCTGAAGACTTATTATCATCAATGAACAAAAACCATGACTATCAGAATAATAAGTAAACTATCAGCGAGTGTATTTTAGTAACTCTTATAATCAGATTTTGGGGGCGTATCTGCTCTTTACATCCAGATGTAATGTTCATCTGAAGGCACTGCTTTTATTTGACAGCCTGTTTCTAATTCAGCATTGAAATCAATATTTTTTTTTCTTGTTTTGTGATCAAAGTTTGGCCTGCATGCTTGGAAAGTGGTAGAGACGACAAGATGGTTTATTTGACTGCAGTCTAAAACTTCAGCACTAGATGTCACTAAAAACCTAAAACGAACTTGTACATTTAAAATATTAGGACGTATTTAACTGTGTTAATCATTTAGTCCTTGTACTTTTTGCAGATGATAACTAGTTTTTCTCACATACTGATAATTAAATTATGTTTTGCTGTAAATAAATCTAATTTTATGTTTACATCTAAAAATATGCTGATTAAGTTCTATTGGAAATGATGCATTAACTCGCGTGTCATCTACAACTTTCCTTGGTGTTATAGATGAAAAACTAAACTGGAAAAATCATCTTAATTATGTTTGCAATAAAATATAACATTTTTTATAATTCGCAAAATCCATGGTCTGTTTCAAATCTGATTTTTAAGACTATTTCTTGTTTGTTTTCTTGCCTCGATGATGTTTTAATTGTGCAACATGGCTTTACTTTACTTTTTACTTGCAGCTTTTTTCTTCTCGTTTCATGAGAGACATCATTTTTCTAATCTCATCCTTGTGTCATTCTTTCTGTTAAGTTTTGATGACTTTTCATTGTGAAAACAAATTAAACTAAATGATGCGTTCTGTTGGTTTAGATGTAAAAGATGAGGAGAACCTTTCACAGAACTTCCCAGACCTTGAACATCGTTTACAGGTAAAAAACTAACCACACTGATTACTTCTCTCCAGAATACACAAGAAACAATGATTACTTTATATATTTAATCAAATCAAATCTTTGAATTTTACTACTGTAGATGGTGAATGGTAGTTGCTCAGCTGTTATCATAAGTTGTTCATATTTACTAATTTGCATCTTTTCTATAAAAGCATAAGAACATTGATTCTGAATGGTATTAATATACATAATGAATGTGCAGCCATGTTTCTGGATTAAATTACACATCAAAATATTTTCAGATTTTTTTGGTGCTGCATTCAATTCATGAAAACTGAACAAGAAGCTTTTAGAAACTTCATCAGTGGTCATTTTGAGAAAAAAAACTTTTTTTTTTGACAAGGAATGTTGTTTTTGTCCACTTAAAAAAAGATTTCTCTGCCCTTTGTCATTTTTTAATCTAAAAATATCCCCTGTCCAGTTTTGTACATCTGTATCTCTGATGTTATGCAGCCGGTGCCGCCTTGTGTGTCTCTGAAAGAGAGCGTTCAGGTGTACAAGGAGCACTGCAGGATGGCGAGGGAGTTCCATCAGGTCAAACATGAGATCGCCGTCCTTGAGGATCGCAAGTAAGACCCTGAAGCAATGAAAGCTACATAAAATCTTCCTCAGAAATTAAGAACTTGTGCATTAGCAGCCAACATGACCCCAAATCAGACAGTTACAGGCTCGGAGTAAACGAGTGTTTCACGAATAACTCGTAAATTTTCTTCAGATATTTATAAACTAGTGATGTATTGATTGGGGCTGATTACACATAACATGCTAAATGTTTGAGTTTTTAAAGAAAAGCAACTGTGCATTTAAAATCACTGGCCCATTTATTAGGTACACCCTACTAATATTGGGTTAGACCCCCTTTAACTTTAGAACTACCGTACTTCAAGGTGTTGCAAACACAGAATCTGCTGCAGATTTATCAACTGCATATTCATGATGTGAATCTCCTTTACCTTCTCATTCGAAAGGTTCTGGGTTGGATTGAGATCTGGTGACTGTGGAGGCCTTTGGAATGCATCGTCACAATGTCTAGATGCCTAAACACATTGGGTTGCTGCTATGTGATTGGCTGAGAAGCAACTGAGCAGGTGTACCTAATAAAGTGGCTAATGAGTATAGCATGTCAAATATGTGACTGACTGAAAAATACTCTGTAAACCTCTTCATGAGACATAAACAAGGTTATTATAGGTGAAAAGGGGTTTTATTTAATAATGTCCACCAGGGGGCGCAGGGAGCATTTGGTATATGTAATATTTTAACACTTGTAATCTTGAAAGGCTCAATTTATAGTCTTAAAGTCATCTTTAATGTGCATTTACACTGTGTGTGCTCACATAAAATAGGGTTTTATGACACACACACACACACACTCACACACACAGAACTAGTGTCCTCTTTGTCCTGAGCAGCTGTAGGTAGTTTTAGCAATGGGATTTTCAAGGCTCACACACACACGCACACACACACACAGATGCACTGAGATAGCCTCCACTCCACTCCTTCACAGTTTCTAAATAAAGAAGAGCAGGAAGAATGTGAAGGGATGAGTGCGGCCTTGGATCGAGATAAAAACATGATGAGTCAGGCTGCTTCGCACTACTGGTTCTTCTAGCTATGATACACACGCACACATACACACACACACAGACACACACACACACAGAGTCAAATTTACGGTAAACACAGCACACAAATAAAATACATGCAATGTCCTTCTTACAGAAAGTGCTGTGTAAGGTTGTTTTGATTTATTTTTTAATTAATAAGCAAAAACTGAAATTTGCTTTTAGTCACCATCTGCAGAGGAACGTTACCTCATCCTAAGAATCACCACTTCTCATATTTTAGACAAAGTGTTGCAATAAAGCAACAGGAAGAGGACCTGAAAGGGGATTTTCCAGAGATTTTTGCAGTTTTTGTTCCACTTAAACCAAGAACACAGTAAGATTTAAATAGTCCAACAACATAAAGTTGAAATACATTACCTTAAAAGCAAAGTCTTATAGTTTGTTAACTTGTCAGGTTGGGTTTTTAAAAGAGTATTTAAACAATCAGATGTTTTTTCATTAACTACCAAAGAGAAAAAACATATTTTTTAACAGCTTATTAAGCAGGAATGTGTTATGTGCGACTTTTACGTATAAAGTTGAAAGGCATTTCCACGTGTTCAAATGACCTTGTTTAAAAACAGCTCATCCCTCTGTTGTCTGTGACGAAAATATGCATTCACTCACACGCACCCACATGCATATGCATGTTTCAGCTTGTTTTCAAAAGCCGAAGGGAAAAAAAAAGTCGCATGGCAGGAAAAGTATCGGCCTTTAAGTGACGCTGCATTTCTCCGGCAGCGTTTTAATTACAACTGTTATCAACCTCAAAACAATTTAACCGTGCGTCAGATCGTTACAACCACCCACGTCTCAACCAAAAGCAATAATGATGAGTTATCTATGGTTTCTGCTTCAAGGGCTAACTATTTGTTTAGGGAAATGTCAAAATGTATTCAGTTTTATTTATTTGTATATATTTCCTAGTATGAGTTTGATTTTGTTCATTCATCAAAAACAACTTTTAGCAGCTGCAGCCACTTTAAATATATTTAGATGAAAAAAAGAAAAGAAACTATTAAAGCCACATGTTTTGTGTTATTTCCTATTTTCTGGATGCCCTGTGACTTTGCATTTAGCAGCTATAATACCACATGATCATTCTCAGGCATAAGACATGCACATGACCCATATACATCAACATGTAGAGTATTTAAAATAACTTTTACAGTCCAAAGGTCGACTGCCATTGGAGGTCAGAGGTCACACCTAAACCAACACTAAGGTTTAGTTTAGCTGAATATTTCTGAGGCAAATCACGAAAATATATAAATATCCCCGAGTCATGATTCTATTTAGAGGTATATTTATGTGTACTGGTGAAATACGATTCAGAAAATATTTCTTTTTTAGTTTTTTTTAAAGATTCAGTTATCACACCTGCCAATCTATATATGTGGATTTATGAGCTTGTGTCACAAACTGCAAGGATCTCTTCACCTTTGAATGTTTAAATTAATAATCAAACACAAAGCTTCATTAAAAAAACTGATAAAGAGACAAAAGAAAAAAGGTGGACAAACATAACTTGTGCGGGGACATACAGTAGGATGTAGGGGTGTGAGAAAGAATCGATGAACTGATATATCGCGATATTTTATGTCTCAATATTACATCGATATTCTTAAAGCACAATATTGACTTTTATTAACTATTTACATGCAAAGATTTGCAGCTTTCAAAGCTGATTTTGGTTTCAAAACAAAAAATGTAGTAAAGACTGCGACAGGAGCTGTAAAATCTGCTAAGACAGAGTCAAATATTTGGGCAACATGATAAATTTGTGAGCACATGTTGCTAGATATCATGACGACGTAGCGTTAAAGGCTCATTTTAGCATAAAGCAGATTGATTCTGCTCAGCAGAGGCTAACTTTTCTGTTCAGCTGTGACAGTTTTCCAACAATTAAATTAATAACCATTGCAATATATTGCTTTGCTTGTAGTATCGTGATATATCGCGATATATCGTTGTCCCTGTATCGTGATGCATATCATATTACCAGATT
The DNA here is from genome assembly GCA_006937965.1 of Callopanchax toddi. Lineage (NCBI taxonomy): Eukaryota > Metazoa > Chordata > Actinopteri > Cyprinodontiformes > Nothobranchiidae > Callopanchax > Callopanchax toddi. Next base: position 907,272 of record SSNR01000038.1, on the reverse strand, counting down.
CTTGCCAACACACAGTAGGATGATGGAAATATGCACAGGTGATGACTAGACATTTAAAGAGAGGAATTTAGAACTTTAAAGGGATTTTTTGCACCATTTTGAAATGTTTCTCTGTGCAAAAAATAAATAAATAAAAAGCTTTAAAAAAGACTCTGTTTGAAAAAAAAAATTTTTTTTTTAGTCCTCCAGGACTGATGAGCTGACAGCTAGCCCAAAGTCAGCCATAATTAATGTTGACTGCTGCCATCTAATGTTATTTTACATACCTTTACATGACACACTTTGCATTGTGTTATATAATTATTAGTACATTTCTGTTGGACTTGATTCCTGAATGCACCAGAAGTGCTACATTTTGCTGCCACTGGTGATATTACACCACAGAATGACGTGTAAATAATCTTGTATTGTGAAACTGATAACAGTGTAAAGGTTAATAAACTAACATCGTATGAAACAATGTGAAATTTAGGAAATCAAATATTACATAACAGGTCAAAATGTAGAGAGATGATGCCATTTAAGGCTTTAAAGGTGAGCTGTGGGATTTTATTATGATATTTATTAAAATAGTCAAAACTATCACTTTTTCTCAACCTGCATTTCAGCCTCAACACACAAAACAAAAAATATTACTGCTGGATTTCTAATAAATTTGTCAATATCTTTATGATCAGGACCAAATCTGTACCATTTATGCTTTATTTTAGCTCACTAGTTTTACCCACATCTATATTTACTATGAGTTTGCACATTTTCTGAAGCATTTTGATTTCCTTCTTAAGACAAAACCAGCCTTTTCCTCTAAAATCAGACTCCCTCCATCAGACATCTGTGTTTCCTCGTGAAGAAATGAGTGTAGTAGTAGTAGGCCATTCACGAACATCGCTTTGCTTCTTTAGGCGTAAGCTGCTGGCGGAGCTGGTGGAAGATGAGAAGGTCGCCGTGGAAATCGCCCGTCTAGAGGAGGAGTTCCGACGCCTGACGGAGGAGAACCGTACCTTGGTGACGGTCCACAGAGAGCGCACTCAGCAGCTGGAGAGGCTCTGCCCGAGCAGTCGAACGAGGCAGGACTCTTCGTGACCTCTGACCTCTCAGAACCTGATAACCACCAGACTTCCAGGTGACACCGGGGCCCCACGACCAGAAACAACACAGCTGCTCACCCGTGAATCAGCTAATTACAGAGAAAGAGAAAGAATTTGTTCGTCATTAGTCATTAGCTCGAACCACAGTATCGTCACGGCGAGGTTGTTATGCTGATCCCACCGAGCGGTGACACAATGCTTCTCCTCTGGCTGCTGTTTGTTTGTAACCTCCTGATCTTTGTTGCGACAGTGAATATTCGCGCCTGTGACCTGATGTTCTCGAGTCACATTTCAGGTTTTATCGGAAGGAGCCAAAGGTTGAGTGATATGGTCCAAATAATGTGTTTAATCCCTTCCTCCCCTCTCAGCACAGATAGATAGATATCTGGAACTATTTAGGATAAACAAAAAGTACAAGAGTGATGATCTATTTTAAGAGTTGTACATTATTATTATTAATAGTTTTTGATTAGTAGTGGTGTTTGTTGTGTGTTTTTTTGTAGATAGGGAAGTAAACACTACTGCTTATTGTCCTCTGAAAATAAAAGGCATTTTATTGTAACACCAGCGTCACTTCCTTAGTTTCAATTCTCTAAGTCAACACTTTTGTGTTGTGTCCTCACCGTTGGCCTAACAGCGAAAAAGGAAATAGATCATGTTTTTTTTTTGTCTTTTCATGATGAGATTAGTTCATTCTGGAATTACAAAACTGTCACCTGATTGGCCAGTTTGACCGGCTTCCTTCTTTTTCCACATCATGAGACAGCTACAGTTTATGTTGATTGCCGTTCTGTTGACTTTAGAAGGTGTGAGTTGTCCTTGTGTGACCTTTATGTTACATAAATTAACCCCCTTTTTTACACCTGAAAAGGTCATAAAATGACACTCAGCTCGGAGAATGATTTGCTTCGTGATTGAGTAACTTGAGCTGAGACAACAAGGCTCTTCTGAGAAATATTAACCTTATTAATAATAACACAACCCCCCCCCTCTTCGTCTTTAAGTGCTGTGAATTGCTACCTTGATCCCTAACTCACCCTGTACACTCTTTAAATTCCCTGCTTTCGCCCTAATCCGGTGGAATGGAGCGTTTTGTCAGAGGGATTTTCTGGGAAAAGCCTGTTAGTTCACCAGACAGATCCAAGGGTGGGATTGGACGGGACGGGGGAAAAAAATCTGCTTGCTCATCCTTTATCGGTAGGAGCGCATGAGTCAGCGCTGCTTTGTTACACCCATGGTTGTTGTTACAACACACACACACACGTACACTCTCTCTCTCTGAATGCCTCCCTCCCCTCTCAGATACTCACTCACAGGCCATATGACTGAGTCAAGCTCAGTTTTTAGTTTGCAGCCGAGCTGAGATAAGGCTTTTCTGAGAAACAGCCTGGTTGAACGGCATTCCATTTAGCAGTATCCATGTCCACAAGGCAGCTGGAACTTTCCTCAACACTGAAGGAGACTTAAACAAAGTCGGCTTCACACGGTAGGCTGATTATTTAACTCCTGCTGTTGGATTTTTAAGGTAAATTTGTGACCATGTTGTTTTGTGTACACACAGACGTCTCAGATGGCCACCCCGAGGTCGTCTGTGTTTACCTTCGAGTCCACGGTGCATTCCTCCCATGTGCTGCAGTGGCTGGACGAGCAGCGCTGCCGGGACGTGTTGTGTGACGTTACGGTGGCGGTGGAGGGTCAGAGTTTCAGAGCCCACCGCTCGGTGCTCGCTTCCTGTAGCGAGTACTTCGCACAAAGGATCTCTTCCCTCGCGCAGCATGGAGCGGTCGTCACCCTTCCAGAAGAGGTGAGACGTCGCCTCGTGATGGACACACACACAAACACGCACACGCACACACACACACACACACAAGCTCTGCTTCCTCACAGGCACACATCAGTTAGAAAAAAGAAGTGAGAAAAGCAACTATTTCCTCAGAGACCAGGGACAAAAGTGGGGGTTTTATTGAAACACCTGTGACTCATGTCTGCTTGATCTGTAAAAATGTGAACCACTGGCATAAAAATGTTTAGAGCAGAAAACACCAACTTAAACTTTTAATAACTGTTGTCTATTTTTTTTTATTGTAACTTGCTAATTTAGTCCAGAAAACCTTTTACAAACAACAACAAAAAAAATCTGTAGTTAATCCAACAGGTGTCTTTTCACATGTCCTATAATGTGTTTTCTGACACAGCTAATACGACCTGAGATATGCTCATGTGTCGTTTATCATCTCTAACAGGTGACAGTCGTTGGCTTCGAGCCCTTGCTGAAGTTTGCCTACACATCTAAACTCCACTTTGGAAAAGACGACGTTCTAGAGATACAACACTCCGCCTCCGTTCTTGGTTTCAAAGACCTAGACGAGGCGTGTTTTGATTTCCTGCTGCCGAAGCTCTTTTCCAGTAACAAGAGCCCTGCCCCTTTTGTGAGAAAAACCTGTTGTAAGAAGACATGCAAAAGGCGATTTACAAAGGAAAATGGAGGCGCAGACTCAGAGGACGTGCTATTGGATGACAAAGAAGTAAAACCAGTTGCTGACTCATCATCTCAGCAGGACAAATCAGTGAAAAAGAAAACAGGAAGTCTGAAGAGTGCAGTGTCTGCTGGGCCTCCCGTCGAGGAGATGGATGTCGCTGTCCTACGGTGTCCAAAGTATCGCAAGTTCCAGCTCGCTTGCGAGAAGGAAACTAGCGGCAGTGAGAAAAGTCTGACTGATCCTTTAAAGTCGAGGATCAGAGACCCCTGTGCCCTCTCCTGCTTCCCGTGCTCCAGCAGTGCACGCTGTAAAATCAAAACGCCCCACAAAGAGGTAAAAGGAGGAGCTCAAAAGAGTGAAACACATGAAGCCCAAACAGAGAATTCTGAAGTAGACCCTGTTAAGAAAGTTGCACTTGAAGGAAAAGAAAAAAGGGATGAAATAATAGCAGAGGACGACTTTCAGGAAAAGATGGAGCATTCCTCCGGCGCGAGCCCTTTAGACATTTCTAGTATCAAGATAGTCTCACCAGAATCAAGCCCAATGCTGAGTGAGAGCTCATCAGAGTTATCACTGCCCCATTGCCCTTCGAGTGTCTCACATGAGGTAATCTGTAGGCAGCATGAGAAGACTGGCACCAACGCCACAGAAAACCAGGAAACAATGAACCCGGCCGCACCAGAACCAGGCTCCGTTCACCCAAACGTGCCAACAGGAGCTGAGGGCAAAAGTCCATATAATATGTGCCAAGATGGAGGGAAAGGAGGACAAACAGGCAGCATGGAAAGAGCAGCCATCCTAATAGATAATACCAGAGAAAGAAGCACCAAGGAGAAAGAAGAAGGTTATTATCTTCCTAAGAGCCTGGGGTTAAGTAAAGGTACCTCTCAGCAAACCTTCCAGGACTTTCAGGCAGGATGTTCCTCTAATACAGGCAGCAGGTGGCCTTCTCTAGAGTGGCCCAAGCCTCAGAGCGACCTCTGCTCTCCAAAAGCCAGCTGCCCCTACCTACTGGATCTGGAGCCAATGAACTGCATGCGGAAGCGCTCTGGGTTGTCTGAGTGTGAAGTGACCTCACAGTCAGGTGTTTCGTCTATGACCTCGGGGGAGGATGGAGACTCAGAGACAGAAACAGAGGGGGACAGTGAGTTTTCTGCAAGGGAGCGAGCCCGGCAGGTGAGCAGATCAAGTCCTGTTACTTACTAAATTCATAATTTGCTCCAAATTCTCTCTAGCCACCTGCATTACCTCGCTATGTTTTTGCTGCATGTATAACAGAAAAATGAGCATCTGCATTGAAAAGAAGCATCTATACTTCCAAGTTAATCATTCACCCGGCTGAGATGAAATGCGTGCATCCTGCTTATATTGGTTCAGAGTCCAGTTCAGTCAAAATTCACAGCTCAGCTTGTTGCAATGACTGCAGGTCAAAATACAACTTCAGAAATGTTAGTGTCCAGGTTCACTCAGGGTTAGGTACAGAGCACAGATACAGAGGGGTGTGCAGAAAAAGCTAAGCTAAGCTATTCACCCTGTATGTTAGACCCTTTATAGAGTTATACTGCTTCGTTAAAACGGTGAGAGGACATTTCCTGTTGCACTTTTGCAGCAGCAGGTTTGCAAAGTTAATAATTACCAGCTTGGAGAAAACGTATGCACTTCATATCCATTTCACAATCCTCTGCATGTGAACGTCACACGGAAAGGGTTTCAGTCTATGACTTTTATGTCATAAATGATCTTTTAGATTAAAAGATGTTCTGATGAATAGAATTTTCTAACAGTTTAAAGACAATGCATCACATTTTTCTTTGCAAAACTGCTTCCCTAAATCAGGTGTGTGCTTGGCACTAGTCATTTTTAGCACCAACAGTTATGAACCCACGTTTCTAAAACCTTGATTTTAGACCACTAAAACGCATCAGGTGAGGATGCATCTTTATCCATGCAATGTGCCTTTCGTTGTCATGAATTCTGTTTGAATGAGCCATGTTTCCTGTTGGGATTTCCTCAGGTGCAGTTGCCGTACTCCGTGGACTGGATCGTGAACCTGAGCCGGAATGACTTCCAGCAGCTGCTGAAGCAGCAGACCTTTACGCAAGAGCAGCTGGATTTTGTCCACGACATGAGACGGCGTAGCAAAAACCGCCTCGCAGCTCAGCGCTGCCGCAAGAGAAAACTAGACTGCATATATAATCTGCAGTGTGAAATCAACAAGCTGGTAAGCATCTTTTTAAAAACGCTTTTATCTCTGTGTGCGAGTGTTTTCTATTACACTTGTGCCGATCGTGCTAATTTTCCTGCAGAAAACGGAGAGAGAGAAGCTGATCCTGGAGAAGAGCCAGCTGAGCCAGATGAAGGTGAAGACGTGTCACAGCGTCAACGCCTTGTGTCAGAGGGTCTGCGGAGAAGCAAATCTACAACCGGAGCAGCTGCAGGTGTTAGCCAAGTTCTCCTCGTCCGACTGCCCTCTGTCCTCCTTCTTTCCTCACATAGACATGCTCCTGTCAGAGCACGGACTCCCGCTCCATCCCCACGCATCTCTAGTGGCCTGTTCAGGGGGGTTTGAGTTTGCGTCCACTCAGAAGGATCCGTCCAGCCTAAACAGAGACACAACCAGAGGACAACATTCGCTGTAGACTCCCATCCATCACACAAACTGCTTGAGGAGAAATGAAACTACATTATTCTGTAAAAGAACATTTATTGTGACCTGACTTGTATATAATATTATATTGAGCATTTACTGTACAGTGAGATTACTGTGGACTTTATATTATTTTGACTTTCCATCTTTTCTTTAGAAGATGGTGCACACTTTTTAAAAAAAAACAGCCCTGTGACGGACTGGAAACCTGTCTAGGGTCTAAACCCGCCTCTCACCCCGTGACTAATGGAGATAGGCACCAGCTCCCCGCAAGCCTTACTGGATGAAGTGGTGAAGAAAATGGATGGATGGATGTTGCTTTTTACACCCGATAAACTGGTTAAATGGGAAAACATCAGTGTGTGCAAGCCTTCCACTGACTAATGCTTAAATTCCAAATCAAGAGGAAAATATTCTTTGTATATATTTTAAATAACTCAGGACAATTTAAACTTAAATCTAATGTATTCAGTTTGGTGCAGCAGATTTCTCAGGACATTTTCTCTGTGCAGACAGTGTTATGAGTTATGTCTCCTTAACCCATCACTGCAGTTCACACCAAAAACCGCACAGCTTGATCTAAAGAGACTTGTCACGGTGTGCCTTGTTTACCTTTTGGACAGTTAGACTCTGATGTTTTGTAGTTGTCATTGTGGCCTCCTTGCCTCAGCCGACCACAGTGACACAACTCTCAAGAACCTCTATGACTCAGCTGAAGTAACCTCACATATCTGCCTTCATTCCATTTTATAAAATGTTCTTTTCAAAGATTTTGCCTTTTGGAAAGTTTTGGTGCATCAGCAGGGCTTATCGGAAGACACGCCTTACCATCAAAACAATTCAATTCTGTGTCTTTTCTGCAGGTTTTGGGCTGAAACTTTTCAATTTCAGCTTCATCAACTAAAACCAACTTTATTCAAGTCACTGCCAAGGGTCAAGTTAACAGTGTATGCAGAAACAAATTATCTTGTGCGTTATATTTATATTTTGTGTCTATATTTTTGTCACCGTTTTATTTACAACTAAATTATTTCTGATTCCAACTCTATTTTCTGCAGATTACAATTTACCCATTGCCTTTTTTTTACTCATAATTACTGTGAAATCTACACAAAGTAACAGCTGTGCAACTTTTTCTGTGATTTCTGTCATCGTTTGCAATCAGTGTACACACCTGCTGTAATCCACATTTTAAATAATGTCTGAATGTTTTTCCCACTTTAAATGAATATGATGTTGAAAACAAGCAAAGGCCTAAACTGGTTTATTAAGAAGAAGCTGCAACCTCTTTAGGCAAATTAGCTCAGAGCTAACAGCTAGTCCCAGTGGTGTGGAATTATAATCCAAAAATGTCACATAAAATCATCCAAATTATTTTTATAACCTTTACACTGGTATAAATGGAATATTTTTGGTGATTTACAGTGAATTTTACTGTTACTTGTTGTAAAAATTAGCTGCGGAGCTAGCTGTAGCACTTCCTGTTTAGTGAGTAACACTTCCTGGCCAAATTTTAAAAGCAAAGCTGCAGAAATAACAAATTAAATCTTAAAAGTGATGTGGAAATAGCATAAACTGCTAGTAAATGTTTAAATTTGATATGTTTTTAGACAACACAACCATGTAACTAGCCCCTACAGCATTAGAGGGTGAGAGCGTCACCATTAATATCAAAATACAGAGGAAGAACATTATTTGTTTGGTTTAAGATTCTCCCCAATACTTTGATACTGTTTGCAAAGTTGTCTCTGACCTCTGGTCCATTGTTTTAAGACTCAAAGTATGAGTGGACAAGCATGAAATAGTCTGCTACATCGATGTTTTAGAAAATATTTGCTGCCAAAAACAGTTAATTAAAAATCATTACAAAATCAGCTGTCTTAAAAAAAATAAATAAAAACAGCTAAAATGATAAAATCTCAGTTTTAAAAAATATCCACAATAGTGATGACAGGACCAAAACCTAGAATCAACAAAAAAAAAAGTATTCATTCTTTATTCCCTTTTCCACATAAATTCACTTTAAAAGATCTAAACTGAACACTGTGATCCCTAAGACAACAGCATGTTTTTATTCTCGCAAAAAATAACATTCATGACAACTCTGGGGCTTGTCGCCCCCTAGTGGTTGAATATAAAATCACTGTTAGAACCCAAAATAATTGTAATCTTGATTCCTGATTTTAGGTCAACTATGAGAAGCTGACCCTAAAAGTTGATCTAAACAAACAAAAGTAAAATCCCCAAAGCTTCAAAGAGTTAAATATGTTTGTTCCCTCCAGAATTTATGACTTTAGTTTAATTTCCATTAGATGAAAATCTATCATCACTCAAGGTGAGTGATAAATAATATATCAAGGACTCATCCTTCAACCTGGATGGAAATGTTTATGATTAAATGCTTCAGTACAATGAATCACTTTCTCCTATCAGCTGTTTGAGTTTTTACCTGTTTATTTCCCTCATTTCTCTTCCTGAAGGTTAGCACTTTTGCTACACAGGAATTTTGTTGATTTCAGCAAAGCAGGTCATTCTCACAGGCTAATAAGGAGAGATCAGAAGGGTCAGAGGTCGAGCAAGTCGACCAGCCAAAATAGGCTGGCTGGGAATTTTCCTTTCCACAAGCTTAAATAAAGAGTCACCTTAATAGGGGATTTTTTTTAAAATTCTTAGCCAAAGAAAGCATGTGACTGAGTTCAAGATCCGGTTTTTCTTGAATGGCCGCACTTCCCTCTGTGTTTACGCATGACGCCCTACGTGGTATTATTTGTTTCTATAGGAACGAGACTTCTTCTGACGCAACATTTCTACTTATATTACCACAATAAAGCCTTTTTTTTAATTACAGTAACCAGTTAATAAAAGGCATGCAGTTTGTTGATCTTGACAGCAGGTGGCTCTACATGAACATTTAAAACAAAGACGAAATGATCAAACCACATCATTTCTTTTAGATTTTGAGGAATTCTGAGGATTCTGTAGCTCGTCACTCATGTCCATTTTATGTGGTTTAGTTGTTTAAATTAGATCAGATTGAATGAATACTTTCATTATCTGTAAGCTGTATTTATTACCATATCCTCTTCCATTACCTTCTATTTAACTCTTTATTTCATGTCATTTCTGTGAGGATTTGTTGTGGGTGGCTCTCTGGCAGAGCGTGGCTCTAAATCCCAGTAATAACTCAGTAAATCTGGGTCAACTGTCACTGAGTTATTAGACCCAAAATTTGTGATTTTTTTCCCCTCCAAAATCTCATAACTCTTAAATATGAGACTCTTTCAAGAAGTTTATCTCAATATGTAGTTTTTAAATTCTATATTAGAGATGCTTGCTCTCCCATCTTTAGATAAATCATTTTTATTGTCAAAAATCTGCTTTGTTTATTTGTGAAAGTCTTGAATATCATAAGATAAAAGCAGGTTTTGTGTGGGACTTCCCCACTGTCAGTTTGCTTCAGGACTTCCTTTACTTATCAAACCCAAGACATTCCTATTAGTGTTGCCTTTTTTAGGCCGATATCACATGTTGTGATCCAGATGGGATCCATGTTGGAAGCCCAGTTGGGCTTGCCCCATGTGGTTGACTTATACCCGATAAGGTGGCATTTTGGGACTTTGAAATATTCTTATTTTTCATCCCATTTATCGCCCACACAGACCCCACGTTGCACACTCTGGCAGAGTGACTAAATGTGATCCTTCATGCAGAGGATAATCCAGTCATATGTCCAACTAATGAGAACCTGCGAGTTCTGAATCATCCTGAACAGACTCATGCAAACAATAAAACTTGCACTTTCTCACCGTTAGAGGGATTTGCAAAACTCTGCTCAAGTGAAAGCGCTACAAGGTCAAAGGTTAGAAAAGATTCACATTTTATAAAAGAGAAGCATGCACATGCATGAACAAGATATTCTTTTATTATTCAACAACCTCACAATAAATACTGACATTTTCTGAAGCTGGAAACGTGCAATTTTAGTTTTTGTTCTAACGGAGCACATCATAAAATAACTTCTCACAAAGAGCTGTCCCGTGCTTTATATGGTGTGACACTACGCTGGTATCACATGACGTGTGAATCACACACCTTCACACTGTCCCGCGGAGAGGGCATTCTTTAAATCTGGCACGCTTTTACACACGAGACGCAGCGTGACATTAAAACAATGACCCTGCTGTAGCAGGCTCATAAAACACTGTGCAAACTGGAAAACAAACATAGAGACATAAATAGCAATTTATCACTCAGATTTGGTTTGTTGCACCTCAACATCCTGATATGGAATTTACTCTTTATAGTAGGAAAATAAAGGCTTTGCTTTGTGCTGAGGAGGCTGCTCAGAGGTGCAGAGAGACGCAGGAAACAACAGCACTAAGAAAAACACAACACAACAACAGGTAGCTGAGTATTAGGAAGAACATGGTGAGGCTTTCTGTATTTTTTGGTGTGTGTGTGTGTCTGTGTGTTCTTGGAACAGCAAGAAATAGCTTCACATAGATGTTAGAGCATACCCATAAAAAGACTCCTGTTACCATGGATACTAAGGTTTTGGTAGAAGGACATAAAAAATGTTCAGATTAGAACTAATATTTCATGAGATGACTACAAATGTTTATCAACGCTAATAAAAGTATAGGAGTCTCTTTAATAAAATGTTACTCCAAGCCAGCCAAATACGCATGTGTTCTTAACAAAACTATAATATAAAATACATTTTATACAACAGTCAGTCATAGGATGGGTAACATTCATTACATTATATTAATAAAAGCACACTGAAAAACAAGTATGTGCAGGATTCACATCCTGACTTCACTGAGTCATTTTGTTTGGCTTGTTCAGAATACTTCTAAAAAAAGGTTTAGTGGGTTTAAACTTTAAAGGCACACTATGCAGTTTTGGCTTGTTCTTTAGCTCCCTCTAGTGTCCGTTTTAAGTCACTGTCATAAAAACATTAGCATTGTTTTTGCTCAGAAACCCCTAAATCTACCTGTTGAAATGTCTCCTCAGCCTTCATTGCTTTCTACTGGAGCGGTTCATCACTCAGTCAAAGAAATCAGCTGTGTTCAAGCAGGGAGAGATGGGAAAAATCAGGAATCATGAGCTAAAACACTAGCATAACAGCTAGCTACATTGGGTTAGCTTAACCCTCGTGAGATACGTGACTTTGTGAGACTTCAGGGCACCGGACCAGAGACTCAAGATGCAAACGTGATATTCTGGATCCAAGCAGCAGATGGGGCTGAGAGACTTTTCATTAACCCTGTAATATTAGAACATACTGGCTCAAGAGAAAGACTTAAAAATATGAAAAAGTTACATAGTGTGCCTTTAAAGATGCACAAAAAATTAATTGGAATTAAAGTGAACTTGTTAGAAACAAAAACTTCAGTTTTACTTGAGTCATTCTGCCATTCTGTGTGTTTGGAGCCAGAGTTTGTGGCGATGGGGCTGACAGTCCTCCACACACAACCATGGTGCTTTCCTAACAGTCAAATAACAAATTCTCTTAATAGTATCAGAAAAATTAATATCTGAATGTTCAGCAGCAAAATAAGAACTGTCAACACAAGTCATCACCTAGAAATCATATATAATGTGTGTTTTTATTTTTTATTTAGGAAAAGGTCCCATTTGTTTATAACTTGTACTGCAGCCTGCCACTAGGGGGTGCTCAGCTGGTTTCCGGTTATTGTTATTTTATCCAAATCGACTTACTTCTATACACCTGTGATCCTAAGTTAAAATTTCTGCGTTATTTTCCTGTTTGTTTGACCATAAATCCAGTCTCTAGTTCACCAACTTTCTGTTTTCGCTCAACATCACTTACCAGAAAACTTCACATTATGAGCTGCTGCCAAAACCCAGATTGAACTGTAAAATAAATATTCAGCCTCTGGGTCAATGTGAGCTTTGGTCTCCAGAACCAAACTGTTCAGCTCTCAACAAGTCACCCTGCACCGCGCTGAAAACAACTTCCTTGGAGAGCGGCATGGCCTTTGTCCCTCTTCGCTCTGCTGTGGCTCCATTCGTTCCCCTGTCCTGTCATTATTTGAAGCAGCCAGAGCAGCTCATCTGGTCATTGGAGTGGATCCGGGGTGAGATCGTGTCCGGCACCACAGATTTCAGGATGTCGTTCTCTGTGGCCATTATGTGCTTGACCAGGAAGTTTGCAGCTTCACTGATGTTGAGGTTGTCCTAAAAAAATAGAACAGTTAAACTGAGTGAAACAGCCTGAACATGCACATAATAAACTTTGACCTTTCAGAATGTTGAGTCTTGATGGCAGAAGAACAACAGCATGCTTACGCTGCTCCGACACCTCAGTGTCAGCAGACTGAGGAGTGAATGAAGACAACGCTGCAGCATTAAGAGCTAAAACTCTTTTAAGCAGCTGCGCAAACTGTTCTTGTAACGCACCTTGAACTGAATCTTCTTAAAACATTGTCCTACAGCATTTAAAAAAAAAAAAGCTAACTAGTGGGGAAAGTTTCAGCTCAGTTGAAAAAGAACACAGAAATGTTGTGCAGGCATGAAGGAAAACCTTTTGTGCACAGACAAAATGATTTTCTGTGCACTTTTGTCATAGCTTACAGTAAAAGTGGATCAAGCTATAATGTTTGATCATCAACTTTTATATTTGTCCCACAGGTTCATTTTAATTAGTCCACAAATAATTAAATTAAAAATAGATTATGCACAATCTGATACAGGATTAGGTTGTTTTCCCTCTCAGAACAACATGTGTAGCTGGTTAGCTCAACGTGGGAAAGACTTGAGGCTAAAAGTTCCTCCTCTTTGAACTGATCACCACCTGGTGGTGAGTTGGATCAGACGGCAGAGGAAGATGCTGCACAGGAACACTGCTGGGAACGCCTGGCAGATGTTGGTCAAGGTGGTCTTTAACTCCCACCTCTGGCAGAGCTTTGACTGCGTCCCAAAAGCAGTGGGGGGCATGGAGTCTGAATGGGCCTTGTTCCACTCTGCTGTTGAGGTGAACACCAGAGGTTAGGGGAGTCGTCAGGCTGAAGAAAGAGGCCTACAGGATGTGGCTGGTCTGTGGGTCTCCAGAGGCAGTAGACAGGGGTGTGGCTGTGGCAGTTGTCGAGGCAAAATCTCAGATGTATAGGGAGTTTGGTGAGTCCATGGAGAAAGACTGAGTGGCCGAAATGAGTTTCCTCCGCAGAGTGGACAGGCTCAGTCTTATAGGGTGAGAAGCTCAGACATCTGGGAGGTACTTAGAGTAGAGCTACTGCTCCTGCACATCAAAAAGAGCCAGCTGGTGAGGATTCCTCCTGGATACCTCCCTGGGGAGGTGTTTGACCCACAGCTGACTAAGGACATGCAGGAGGAAGCACATCTCCAGGATGGCCTGGGAACACCTTGAGGTCTCACCGGAGGATCTGGTGGAAGTTGCCAGGGAAGTGGACGGTCTGGGACTTCCTACTCAGGATGCTGACCCTGCGACCCAGATTCAGGTAAGTGCAAGGCGAGGCTAAACACGGGCCAATATTAATTTAATGTTACAATTATTAACTTTAAATTTTATACCAAATTGAGACTAAACATCTACATTCAGCAAGGTGTTTAGACAATAAAAACCCTTTTCATTCAGCATTTCATTATAAGCACATTGTTATGATCCTCAGTAAAATCACAACAACATTTCTCAACTGAAAAAGACAAAGTGGATCAGTTGATTTCTTACAGTAAACATCACTCAGTGGTTATCATTAACAGGAACAAGGCTAAAAAAGGCTGCTCCATCAGCTGCTGCATGCAACCAATTAACTTGATTCTGTAGCCTTTAAACCAGCCTTGCAGACAAGCAACTGCAGTTATTAGTCCTGACATTTATTACCTAATAAAGAAATTAAAGCTCGTCAACCGGAAGATCTTAATAAACTCAATTCTAAACACTTTGTGGGATTGCATAACTTTTTAGAAAGAGTTAGTTTTCATGCTATAAGGAATATGAACACAGATGGCTTCTTAATTGTTCCCATTTTTAAAACATCTGCAGATTTAACACAAAATTCCAAAATGTGTATGTATGTACTTTAAGTCACGCATAAATTATTCTCCAAAATAAAGATAAAGATGTGAAAGATATTTAAATCACTGAAGAATCCTCTGTATGAAAAACTGTCTGAAACATGAATATTTGGATGTGCAATTTTAAAGTTCTGTTCTGTAAAAACAGAAGCTTTAATGCATCTATAATAATAATAATAATTTTGCTAAAGTTATTCCTTATAATGATTAAAGCTGGATGGTGTTTTTAAAGCATGCAGCAGAGAGAGCTAAGTGCTAACAGGCTACACTGTATTGCTGAAAGCTTCCTTGTAATACAAGAACATGATATAATTTGAAAGTGTCCTTGTTTATATGAAGAAAATCATCAATTCCCAGACATGAGTGGGCCCTGATTGGTTGATGCATGCAGGTTTATGCAAGTTCTCCATCTCTTACCTTAGCCGAGGTCTCAAACCAGCCAACAAAGCCATGGTCCTTGCAGAACTGGTCCATCTTGATGCCATTGTTGGTCAGCTCCCTGCCCTGGTCGCACTTGTTAGCCAGCAGCACGGCTGCAATGCTCTGTCCATTAGCCAGCATCACTTTAGAATCCAGGTCTTCTTTCCACTTAACGACGGCCTCAAAGGTCGTAGGTCGTGTCACGTCGAACACGATGAACGCTCCCATGGCTTCACGGTAATACACTCTAGTCATGTTCCCAAAACGCTCCTGACCTGTGATGAGCAAGCACACACACACATATAGGGACCCTCATTTAATAAGGACGACTACATACTCAGGCATCAGTCTGATGAGATGTTTTCATTGTTTTCTTTTTGCAGCAAAACAACTGACGCAGCTGCCATTAAGTCAGCAGTTAGCGATGCCACTAATTCCATGAAGCAACACATTCCAGACGTCTTATGGTCACGTTGAACTTAAACACAGGACAACCCATTGCTTGTGCTCATCTTAAGAAAACCCCAAACATAAAAAGTAAAGTTTAAACCGTATATGGGTTTAGGACTTCATTAATGTGAGTTCTCATTGTGTCTCGGTTCATTTCAGCAGTTTTTGCTGCGAGCGTTTGATTAGTGATTACTGAATTTGTTTCAGCTTTGCTGGATTGACAGTGTGCTGCTCTGCATTAGGAGGAAATATGAAGTTTGACTTCATCTTCCTCTTTTCATGCATGATTTTAATCATAAGGAAGCAGTGGCGTGACACACGTCTATTAGCATGTTTAAAAAGACACCTGGTGAGCATCACATCTAGCATTTACTCTTTGTATTTATTTATGATAATTCACTTGCCATATTTACAGCATATTTACTCAAAAATCATATTCTGCATGTGATCAGAGTTTTGATTGTATTTTTTTATTTAGGCTACAATAACTTTCTGTGACTGACCTTCTCTTCCTCACATGGGCAGAATCACATGATGAAGCATCATACCTTAAAATGACTGGGAAACAGTGTGTGTTGTAGTGTGTGTGTGTGTGTGTGTGTGTGTGTGTGTGTGTGTGTGTGGCTCCACAGTGACATAGCACATTTAAATTCTGTGTCATCACTGTTAACTTGTGTCTTCTGTTCAAACATTTCAGGAACTAAATAACCAAAAAGTTTCTGTTCAATAATCACTTCTGTTCTTGAATTTTTTAAAAACCTTTTTTCACATTTAAGACATAAACAAGTTCATCATCTTACGGCGAGTTTTTATTGGTCCCCTGCAGATGTGGACATATAAAATCCTCTGTCTCACCTGCAATGTCCCACAGCTGGAGCCGGACAGTCTCAGAGTCCCAGTTCAGGACCTTCAGGGCGAAGTCGACTCCGATCGTGGCCCTGTAGTTGGAGGAGTAGGTCTGGTGGACGTAGCGCCTGATGACGGAGGTTTTCCCGACCCCCAGGTCTCCGATGACCAGCACCTTGTACAGGTGCTCCTTCCGGAGGCTCTGCATACCGTTGGAGTGAGGCGCGTGGCCGCTCATCCCACCTGTCGGAGGTTTTTACTGCTTCCAGGAACTTTCTGACTCGGTGTGAGTGCGCTCTGAGACTCTAGATCCCCTGTGTGTCCGGAGCTGGGTGGATCCGCCCTCCGTGGAGCGTGAGATCGCTCAGGGGCCGGACCGGGCTGTGCCGGACCGGACCGGGCCGGCGTTCCTGGAAACTTGTGACTTGTGAGGCGCGCACGGGTTGGAGAAGGAACGTGTTTCTGTGAGACTTTAGTCTGGAGTTTAGTACGTTTCTGTTGGATGATCAGATGTTTTTAAAGATCAGCTGAGAACATCTGACAACCTCACAATACTGTAGTTAACGTTTAGGTTTTAGAAAATAAAACAAATTTATATAAAAACTATATAACAGAGTATATATATTACATAGTCATTTAGTTGAATAAAAAAGATTTCTTATTTTTTAGGCTTTAAAATGGCAAAGAACGTTTTATTAAAAATAAAAAAATATTTCCTTTAAATTCTGAATAAATCCATCATCCATCATCCATCCATCCATCCATCATCCATCCATCATCCATCCATCATCCATCCATCTATCATTCATCATCCATCATCCATCATCCATCCATCATCCATCATCCATCCATCCATCATCCATCATCCATCCATCCATCATCCATCATCCATCCATCATCCATCATCCATCATCCATCCATCATCCATCATCCATCCATCCATCATCCATCCATCATCCATCCATCATCCATCATCCATCCATCATCCATCCATCATCCATCATCCATCATCCATCCATCCATCATCCATCCATCATCCATCCATCATCCATCCATCATCCATCCATCCATCATCCATCATCCATCCATCATCCATCATCCATCATCCATCCATCATTCATCCATCATCCATCATCCATCCATCATCCATCCATCATCCCTCATCATCCATCCATCCATCTATCCATCCATCCATCCATCCATCCATCCATCCATCCATCCATCCATCCATCCATCCATCCATCATCCACCCATCCATCCATCATCCATCCATATGTCCGTCCATCCATCCATCCATCCATCCATCCATCCATCCATCCATCCATCCATCCATCCATCCATCCATCCATCCATCATCCATCCATCATCATCAATCATCCATCATCCATCATCCATCATCCATCCATCATCCATCACATCAATCCATCCATTCCAAACATCATCCATCATCCATCCATCATCCATCCATCATCCATCATCCATCATCCATCCATCCATCATCCATCCATCATCCATCCATACATCCATCCAACCATCCATCATCATCCATCCATCCATCTATCCATCCATCCATCCATCAATTCATCCATCATCCATCCATCATCCATCATCATCCATCCCTCTATCATCCATCCATCCTACATCCACCATACATCATTCATCATCCATCATTCATCATCCATCCATCATCCATCCATCATCCATCATCCATCATCCATCATCCATCCATCATCCATCATTCATCCATCCATCTATCATCCATCATCCATCCATCTATCAATCATCCATCCATCATCATCCATCCATCCATCTATCCATCCATCCATCCATCAATTCATCCATCATCCATCCATCATCCATCATCATCCATCCATCTATCATCCATCTATCATTCATCATCCATCCATCCATCCATCCATCCATCCATCATCCATCATCCATCAATCCATCATCCATCCATCCATCCATTCCAAATATCATCCATCCATCCATCCATCCATCATCATCTATCATCATCTATCATCCATCATCCATCAATCCATCATTCATCATCCATCCATCCATCCATTCATATGTCTCTATCTATCTATCTATCTATCTATCTATCTATCTATCTATCTATCTATCTATCTATCTATCTATCTATCTATCTATCTATCTATCTATCTATCTATCTATCTATCTATCTATCTATCTATCTATCTATCTATCTATCTATCTATCATGACGATGTCACACTTTTTAACTTTTGACTTTACTTTTTTACTCACACAAACTTTACACTTTTCACACAATTTAAACAACAAAACCTGAGATGTTGTCTTCAGTGTGTCCATCTATTATAGGACTTACGGTTTCACTCATATTGTATTTGACCTCTTATAATTTCTTTTGTCAAAAACAGGAAATGAAGAATTGTATTGGAATGTATTTTACTATCAGTCATTTCATCACATTATTTATTGAGTATCCAAAGACCGTGTATTTTCATTGTGTTTATTAATTATTTAACACAGTGATTTGACACATTCATCTTCTATTTAGAAAAGAGTCCTTAAGTTCCAAAAATGTTAAAAACATCTAAACAGCTGACCACCTTAAAGAAACATGAAGCCTGATATTTTCTTCTACAAATTTACATTCAAACCTGTTTTTATTCTGTCTACTAAGTAAAATATAGTTGCTGCTGAAACACTACGAGAACTTTTGTCTAAACCTTTGATATGATTCAAATCATTATTACCACATCGTTATAATAAAGAATAGCTACACATCAATATTGCTCCAGTTTTAACTAAAGACATTTTTTTAAAATCCTAATTAATAATTTCCTTTAAAGCAGCACCAGTCTATGTTCTGATGTCAGGCTCCCAACTCGCAAATTATAAGATTAAACAAGCATGTTTTAGTTTGGATGAACAAAACTTACAAAAAGTGTCATGCAAATATAGAATATTTACATAATGAATCTCTTTTTTTAAAATCCTGAGTATAAACATGTTCATAAACATGACAGAAACTGAAGCCATAGTTTAACAAATAAGAAAATAAAAAGTAAAAGATAATCAAGTATAAGACAGCTACTAAATTAGAATCCAACAGGCTCAAAGTTGGATTTTTAATGTGATTTAAATAAAAAAAAATCCAGTCATCCACTGCAGGGAGACACTGGCTCACATTTACAGTTTTTCTCAGACGTTTTGGTTCATTTTTCTGATCAGAATTCAAATGTTAGTCATGTGAACATCACAGTAGCAGCTTCTCATTCCTTTCAACACATGGCAGATGCTTTTGCATCCGTTACATTAATGTTATGTCCTAGAATGAGCTATACTTTGCTAAATAGTCATACAAATTAATAGTTTTAACTATAATCGGTCAAATTTTGTGCATTTCTTCATCATTTATTCCTGAAAATGTTTCCCAAATCGAGCCTCAGCTTTCACTGGTGAGGAGGAGTGTGTGAAGCATTCGTTGTAAACCACTTCTCCGCAGTTCACTCCCTCAGTGCACACGTTCCTAAACGATGATGAGGCGAGTTTCAATCTGGCAAAAGGTAGAAGGTGTGGAATAAATCATAGGCCAATGAGGAGGGAATATCACAATATGTGCAGCCATCTCTGAAAACGACGCCCTCTCCAATAAACCCCGTCTTGGTCCATTCAACACAAAACATCTGCTGACCTTTTAGACTTTTTTTACAGGGACATAAAGTCTAAAGGGAGACCATCTTTTATAGGATAACGTGAGTTTTCACCACTCAGATCAGGTTTGATGCTAGTTGAATATCTCCCTCCCTACATCCCATCATCCACAAATGACCCTGCTAGTGGCCGTGGGTGAAGCATGTGATGACATCACAGCAGAGTCCTGCACCACCTGAGATCCTTTCCTTGCTGAATGGCCCAGGACGATATTCCCTGTGATGTTAAGACAGGAACGTCTGGATGTGCAAGAATAAATCACAGTACTGTGAATGTTTTGAGTATCAAACTATCAATTCTGAGCAAATGACACTTCTGCAGGTTATCAACACGGTTTAGCAGTTTGTACTCATTGTTCTGAGAAATGCACGAGCTGTTGTGTGAATATTATAGTGATGTGAGAAATGCACCAAAGCAACTGAGAAAAACTGCAAGTGAAAAAAGAAGTCTGGTGCTTATTTCCTCCTAAAACTAGTCCTAAAAACACACCACCTCACTGTTACTTTGCTACCGTATCTGTTACTTTAAAATGTATGTTAAAAAGAAAAATCAGTTCAAACACGTCATGCAAAGTGGAAACATCTAGTGACAGAAACTCGTGAGTCAGAAAGCATTTTGGTTCATCCTGAGATGGATTTGTACATTCAGCCGAGTCAGATAAGAAAAATGTTCAAATAGCTCTTTGTTGGACAAACCTGATGCACAGAAACAATGTTTATGTTGCTTATAGCTGCAAAAAGCTTCTGTCCTTTCAGAGTAAAAGCATTCATTTCAGTGGATGCTTCTGTTCTCGTTCTTTCATGGTAAGGATATAAAAATGAATTCCCACATCTTTAAGATTTGCCAACAAATTGATGAGCTGGTAAAAGAAAAATAAAGAAAGCAACACATCATATATTAAAGGTCGACAGCAAGCAATAAAAACAAATGATTGAACTAAAACACACAAAGCTGTAGTGCATTCTGGTAAATTCATGTAGTATTTGAGAATAATTTTGACAAAACTGAAAGAAAACTATATAATACTTGTTCCTCCCTCGTGTTATAATCAGATTCAAAAAGTGTTTGATGTGTTCTCTTTGGATTTGAACTCAAATCATTAGAAAGTCTTTAAAATGCCCACAAATGTGTTTCAGGGTTCACCTAATAAAAATAGAGCAGAGCTCGGCTTCTAGTTCCCTTATTTTGGGGCCTTTACTAGTTTAAGGTTTGCCACAACTTCATAAATCCTCCAGGTTCTTGTTTCAGTCCTCTCAAATGAGGGCATTTAAAAAATATTTGTACAAAAACAGTTTAAACAGCTATAATATCCACATGCAAAAAGGCATCAGAAACCTAAAGGTTTGAAGTTTAAAATATTAAGAGCGGGTTTAAAGGGAGGAGGAGCTCTGGCTGTAGTGTCTCGGCAGCAGCTGGTCGTATTCAGCCTCGGACTCCGGGGACAGCGAGGGAGGGGGGCTGCCGTCGGAGCTCAGAGATGAGTCTCTGAACGGGGATGGAGGGGTCAGAGCCATCAGCTCCTCTGCGTCTTTGGCTCGTCTGCCGCTCACACAAGTCCCGGCCAGATGCTCGTAAATCTTCGCCGCTGGTCGATTGTCGCAGAAATTGGAGACAACCGTCACCTCGGCGTATGTGGTGACCGTGGAGGAGGCCTGTCTGTTGAGGTACTGAGGTGGACACAGGGTGTCTGCAGCAGGTGGCGCGGCGGTGGACGGGACGCTAACCACGGCTCCTCCCGGCAGCATCATGGTGTTCAGCTCGTTGATGTTGGCGGTGAAACGATTCACCACGCTGCTGATTTGGTCCATGATGGTGATACCCTGAGTTTGTCCGATGTCACCCACGCTGATGATGCTAATGTCCCCGCAGTCCATTACAGCGGACACCTGGCCGTTGTCTCCTCCTCTCCGTCGGACTCCAGAGAGATGCTCGGGTACGTACGTGGGTAAAACTTGCACCTCCTCGCCGCCCTCTTCCCCCTTGAGAGCATGAGAGCTGGCGGTGGGCAGCGGTGACTGGGAGGGCGAGCAGGTGAAGGACTGAGACGTTTGCGGCTCTTCGTACAGCTCCTTGACGTTGTCCTCAGGCGTGTCTCCTCCTTTAGAGAAAGGTTTGATGATGGCGGTCTGGTTGGCCTCCACTGGGTCTTTTTTCTTCACGTGGAATGACATCCTCTTCCACAGGTTCGGCCGGTAGCTGCGCTCATTCTGTCCCCATGATTTCCCATTGGAACTGCAAATCAAAACCCAACAAAATAAGCAGATTTGTTGACGATCAAATGCATTTTATGTTGCTCTCTATTATCAGTACATCAGATTAAGACATCCTCTTTTAAACCCCTCCTATTCTCTGTTCTATCTTTTTTCTATCTGTGTATTATTAAATGTCCTTTTATGTTCTTTGATCTTCCTTAGAAAGAGAAATCCTCCAAGGCTGAGAGTTTCCTCTGGGAGCATGTAACCCAAATGAGCTAGGCTTTTCTCAGCTCTGGGAGCAGTTTTTCTTAGCTCCCCTTTCAGCCTGTTGCAGGTAAATTACCAGCTTCACATGAAACAGGGATGTTTAGGAAAAGGAGATCATTTCATCAAACTTGAATGCACATACAGCCTAATGTTTAAGTCTCCCTCTGCCTTGACTCCGCTTCTTGCCGCCTCGACAGACCTGTAACTTCTAGAGTTCTGCTGTCTGACCATTGTCTTTGACTGCATTTGGATGCTGGTGTCCACCTCCACCTAGAGTCCCTAATATCTCTCTGCTTATTCATCCTCCATTCCTCTCTGGTCTGTGAATTCAAGAAATCAGACCCAGAGTTTGCCTCCATATCTCCTCCATGAACAGCTCCTCTGTTGCTATTTTCTTCTCCTTCCAACACTTTCAGTTTGATCAAAACAATCAAAGACCGATCAGACATTTTGACTTCCTTCATGTCTAACTCTCCTGCCTCTCTTGTAGAGCTAACAGGTCAGAATTGAGAGAAGGCTTCATGTTGCTTCATCTCACCTTTTTAGAAAAACTAGGTCTGGGATCTGGGTCCAACCATTTCTGACACCTGTAGCCTTATTGCTGTAAAGCACCAGAGCTACCAACAGGCTTCCAACTGCACCACAAAGACAAATGATACTGGAATCTTTTAAAATGTTGTCATAGGACCTCATTTTTTAAAATTTTTTGTTTGAACAAAAAAGCCTTTTTTTTAGGCTTTTAAATGCAATAAGCTGGTGAAGGTTCTCAGTCATCCAGGTCATGGTAATGCAAAAAAGGTTTTAAACAAAGACAACTGGACTTCTTTGGAACTGGGAGAGTATTGACAAAGCTCCTTGGATGTGAAGCGAAATGTCTTCAAAGAACCAAAGAAGTCCAGTTGCAGAGGTAACTTCTATAGCTGCAAAAAGATCTAATGCACATTCATTCATTTTATTTCCCCCTTTCATCCTGATGAGGGCCACATGGAGCTGGTGTTGATCTTCAGGGGTCATTGGGGACGTTCTAGACGGGTCACCAGTCCATCACAGAAACTATCTCACACTCATTCACATCTAGGGCTGATTTAGGAATGAACTTGACTTGTTTTGTTGCCTATGGGAGGATACTGGGCACACAAACTCTAATCAAAAAAGTCCCAGAACCCTAGACCAGTCAGCCTACTAACTGCCTCACTGTGCAGCCAGATGAGAAGCAAATAATTAGAATATTTACTGGATTTCTGACCCCAGCAGGTTCATAATAAAGTCCTCATTGATTCATCAGTGGAATGTATTTTCCATGGACATTCTTCCTAGACCAGCTTCTTCCACGCTACCTTATGTTGTCCTGTGCAGAGCCGCGACGTCGAAACAAGTTGGCCATGCTGCTGGACGGTTTGCCAGTCTTGGCAGCTTTCTTGGCATCGCCTACATGCATGCGCACTACGGTGGAAGTGGTGAAAGCACTGCGCACATTTTTCTCAGGCTTGGCGAGCATAATGTACACCTAAAATTGAAAAAAAAAGCAGCTGTTAGTATTTAAAAAATCTAATTAAAATTGGGATTTTAAATCTTGCTTGCTTGTTTCTTACCTTGGGAACAAACATGCAGCAGAGAGCCACGGTGGCGCTGAGGCTGACACTAAAACACATGGTTATGATCTTGTAGTTGGAGCCGAAGTAAATGGGGACAAAAGCCAGCCAGATTATACAGGTGGTGTACATGGTGAAGGCGATATACTTGGCCTCGTTGAAATTAGCTGGGACGTTACGAGTCTGTAGACGAAAAAGAAAATATGTTTAGGAAAAACCAGACAAGTACATCTAAACTTGCTAAAGTTTTGTTGCTGCACCTTAAAGGCGTAAAAGGTGCAGCTGAGAATCAGCAGGCCGTTGTAGCCCAGCGGCGCCACCACCCCCAGCGTGGTCAGATTGCAGATTAAATGTACCTCACGGATACTGGGATAATCATAGATCACCTAAGAGGACAGAACGCAGAGCTCCATCTGTTTGTGTTTATACTATTCACCATGTCGTACCATCAGAACACACAGACACACACAAACCTCTGGTGGCTCGATGACAAGAAGTGCCACAATAATTCCCAGCTGCAGAAGAATGAGTAGGAAGGCGATGACCAGCTGTGCGCAGGCGGACATAAAGCGCGGCTTCTTGGTGCAGATCTTCTTCTTGCTGCCTGCCAGGATGCGTGCTATACGGTTGGTCTGGATCAAAAACAGATCAAATGGTTACATCGACTGGAGATAAAACCTCTCACGCTCGTTTAAGGCGATAAGCCCTGATCTTAAATATCAACCTCAGCCCACACACACATAATCAGTTTCTGCTATGAACTGTTGACTCTTTAGCTCCTTTGAAGCTTGTTGGATTCTTAAATGTAAAAGTATAACAAAACAATGATAACATAACCAGCAAAAGCTGGTTCCAAAGTGGATTAATGTAACAACTCTAATCTCAAAAGCGCCTAAATGTGCTATATTTGCAAAACAAATTAGCTTAAAATGTTTTTTCCATGCCTCTTAACAACGTTCTAACATAGTATAGCTGCCTATAAATATATACATTAATGCGCGCCGGAGCATTTTTCAGCAGAACATTTCGGAAGTGAGAGAAGGACAGAAACGGCCGTCTGTTAGCGCTTCAATTTTAGGAGAAAATACCAGAGTCCCAAAAAGAAAAACCTTTTCAGCTAGCAGGAAACTAAAAACATTTGGACGTAAAAAAGAGGGAAAACCAGGTGGAACACCAGCATAGCGTTTCAATGACTGGTGTTTTGCTTTCTCTTTTTACTGTGGCAATGTGCGGTCCCATGTCCGGGGGAGGCGCGGCCTAGAGATTATAGCTGATGGGAGGGGTGAGAGTTCTGAGACGTGTTAGCTAGCTAGCTTGTTTGAAGAATACTGAGTGCAGCTTTAAGTGACTACAATTGCATTTACAGACCTTTATTCATAAATTTATCAGTACATGTTAATTTACATAGAATTCTATGGTTATTTGCATTTGTAGATTAGCAAATTTAGCTAACTGTAGCACTTCAGCTTTAGCTTCATACTCATAATGGTCATTTCTAAATATTTTTGTCACAAATTACAGTGGTGTAAAGGTTTATTAAACACTTTGCATGAACTCTTATGAACATTCTGAGATCAGAGTTGTGTTCTAACCAGGTCCTGCTGTGGTTAGCCGTTAGCTCACAGGTCAAATCAGGACTAATCTCTATTTCCTCAAACTGAGGCCACAGTTCAGTAGCTCTTTCCTCTATTCAAGGCATTTTAAAGGATTAGCATCACAAATTTGTTATCTAGACTCATACAGAATGCACAATTTACTTTAAAAAGCATGAATTTATTATTGAATAATTGCGCTCCTGTCGTATTTTAGACGTCAATCGAAATATCTCATATTGAATTAGATTAAAAAGCAGAGAGTTTTGCATGAAGTGAAACATGAAACCTTCCAATGCTCAAACTGAACTCCATTTCTTCATATTTGAAGAGAGAGGAGTGAACCTTGGTGACGAGAGCAGAGTAGCTCATGGCCGGAGACAGACCGATTCCCAGACGCTGCAGGTAGCAGTAGATGATGTGTGGTTTGGCGATGAGGCAGAACGTGCACAGGTAGCCCAAACAGATTCCAACTAGAATGATGTAGCAGAGCTCCCGACTGGAGGACTTGACCACAGGAGTGTCCCAGAATCTACATGTAGATTAAACCATCATTCACACCCAGCAAGTTCAAGTTTTACTTTAAAACCAAACACGAAAGCTGTGGTACCCATTTATGAAGATTCATAATCTACAATTTGATTATAAATCGGGTAATTGTGAATTTAAATCCACGTTTAGAAGAAATCATCTTGAAAATGTGTAGTTTAGGATTACTTGATGAAGACAGAAGTAACAAAAAGCGTCGACAGGAGGCCCAAGCAGGCGAAGACGACAGCAGCGATTGGCTCGGGGTCTCCCCAACGCACATACTGGACTGGGATCGGCTCGCAACCTGAGAGGAAATAAGCAAGTTCTGGGTAACGGGTTCCACCTGAGGAGAACACTTGCATGAGACTGTCAGTGTTATTTTAGGTAAAATCTGCACCCAAGGACAATAACGCGATAAACGTACTGATTTCTAAGAAAACGCTTTTTGTCATTTGCTATTTCTTAGTAGATTAAAATCTCCACAAAATAAAAAGACTGCTAAAAGCATATTTTCACCATAATTATTACAAGAAACAGAATCTGAATTCATAAATAAGTATCCATGCATGCAGAGTTTGAGCATTTATGCAACAGTGTTGTGCATGAACGTGTGAGTTGCATTAACTGTAACTTTGTGAGAGCATCATCAGTGTGTGAACCTAATTTCTGAGTGTCTGAGACAAAAGCAGCATGTTTACCTTTAAGGTCGTCGGTGGGCCAGGAGCCCAGGATACACGCCTGACAGGTGTACTCATCAAACACAAACTCGTTCTCTTTGCAGGGCGTGCAGGTCCAACAGCAGCTCACCTCGCCTTTACGAATCACCTGCACACACACACATGCACACGCACACAGAGCGTCATGAAGGGGCAGGAAGGTATCAAAGCTCTAATGACACTTTTCTGTAGCTAATCTTAAACTCTGACTGCCCTGCAGGAATGGGAAATTAAAATGTGTTCATCATGGGATCAAAAGAAGAACAAAATGCATAAAAGGTCATCGAGTTAAAAAAAAAAATCTGAATAGAGCTTCAGTAAGACAGGTGCAGTAATAATATACGGTTTGTTTCTCCACTAAAGCACCGTCAACATGATGCTGCAGGAAGCAGGAAACGACTCCTGAGGGGCCAAAAAAGCTCAAAGAAACCCAACGCTCAGTTTGACTTGAGTTAAAATAACTTCTCCAAAATTCTACAAAATGACACATCACCTGGAACATTTTCAGGATGATAATGAGGAGGTGGAACATCAATGACAGGTTTTATGCATGGGGGGGTAAAGACGTCCAGATGGGAGATGATTAGGACGGGAACAACAAGACAGACTGAATCTCAGGTGATGTGTTTGATAATAGTTTTGATAAAGGCTGTGAGCCGGTGGGATCAGTTTGAGGCTGATGTGTAGGCTGTGCTTGACAGATTTCTTTATGATTATCTGTGGAGGACTACGCTGGACCGTGATCTCTTTTCATACCTTGATCTGGGCCTTTTGGCAGGGCTCAGAGCAGACCGACTGGATCATTTCACTCTTGTTGCTCCAGATTTCCTCGTCGTTCATCTTTAGGCCACCCTGATCCCAGCTTCCCACGTGAATGTAGAGGAATTCATCCTCACCAATCTGCTTGAAGTTCATGATTTCATACCTGAGACACGCACAAGCTGAAGTTCAATATTCATACTTCCCCTTCTTCTATCTCCGTTTGTTGAATCCTAACCTGCCAGGCGAGTCTCCGTTCTGGTCAAAGTGGATGGTCTCTCCTGATACGCCGGTGAAGTTGGTTCTCATCAGGAAGTCCAGCAGCTTTCGGCCGTCAATGGGTCGCATGTTTTCACACAAACCCTGAGGAGGAGCAAACACCGTCAGCGCTGTCGCAGCCAGACGTTCTTAAATGGTTTACAGTATAACCACACCTTGTATCCTGGACAGAGAACTTGCTGCATGGCGTGCAGACCATAAGCCATGGAATAAAGAGCGTTTATAACAAAGCCCATTTTGGTGTCCTGGGCGTACTGATGGCGCAGAGACTCTCTCCCTGTGGGGAACAGAACCCCGCTTATAAACAACTCATACTAGATGTGTCATAGACAAGTGGAACACGGTTCTTGTTGTACTCACAGGTACAAGTGCGGTTGTACTTTGCGTTCTCCTGTGGGTGTCCTCTCAGTCTGCACCCAAAACGGTGCTGCCAGAATTCAGGGAACCAAGGGTTCCTCAGGTTGGAGTCAGGCTTCAGGTTCAGGTAGTAATGATCAAACCAGGTCACATATGCTGACTTCAGCTTTATGGTGATCCCACCGGCTGCCTCCCTCTGATAGCCGTCAGTTACATCATACCTGTCCGCCCAGCCATCACTGGACAGGAGGAAACACAGAGACACAGAAAAGACAGTTTAAAACTCAAAACTGCACTTTTAGGGTTTGAATAAACAAATAAAACTGTATTTTTGCAGAACACCATTCATTCAGTACCTCCTCATTACCTGCAGTTAAATGTTAGAATCCAGACGAGCATTTGACAGTTTAGATATCGCTTCAGCAAGAGTTGCAGAAAAAAATGATTTGAAATCTTTCTAAGGGGCATTCTGACACCGTCTTCATATGAAACCAGCTAATCCCATTGTGTCATTGCTGTGTGGTAGATTAGTGTTGCTTAGATACTCTCTGTAGAAGTTTTAATGACCACTCTGCAGCTGACCATCCTCTATTTGTAGTAAGCATTTGTAAAAATGTACCATTCTGCAGCTTTGGTGTGTGCAGCCTGCACTCCCAACCAGCAATGTCTCCCCTTGCTGGCAACATGTTCTCACATTTAAATAATGATATGCATGCATTTAAAAGAAAACATGCCAGTGTTTATGTACGTTAAAGAAGCTGATCTCACAGAGGTGTGCTGCTGCACCTGCTGTCTCCACAAAAAAGGGCAGGTATGTCAGGGAAAGTGGAGCGTTTCATACGTTTGTCCAAATTTGTCAACATGATTTCATGAACTCTTCTTGACAAAT